>JACCID010000301.1:0-124249 GCA_018906775.1 Sycophila sp. Sp_5 | reverse complement strand
AGGCCTCCGACTTGTCATTTTACTTGATCGCGTTGTTCTTCCGAGTAGTCCGCGGGACTACTCGGCAAACCCTCCTCGTCCTTAATCTCCCGGATACCGCCACTCTATCGCAGAGCTGAGCGGCCGGCATCAGCTGTCATCCAGGAGGAAGACAGAGCCACGCGAACGCGAGGAGCGTCGTTCGTGCGACAGCACGCGAGTACGAGAAGTGAGAGTACAGGCGTACTCATCACGTTGTATACGGGCCGCGGCGACGTGTATTCGCCGTCGGTGCTCGCCGCGCACCCCGAGGTAAGGACCTCACGGGGCACTCGTGTGTGCCCATTGCCCCATCTCGCGGAGAACAGGTCTCCTCCGCGAGATAATACGATCAAAGATTAACCCCGTTACAACTGGCGCCCATTAACGTGTGCACTGGAGGAAGGACCGCGGCGCGAACGAAACTTAGATTTTTTTTTCGTGAATTCTTCCAGAAGCAGGAGAAGCTTTGTGAGTCAGCCACTAGGTGGCGACGCGCTTTTTCACAAGGAGTGAAAAAGCCGCGAATTTGAATTCGATTTAAATTCTGGAGGTCGTGCGTGCGCGCAATTTAGGAGGAAAATTGAATTTTCTTTTAGAAAACGGAGAAGGAAAAATCGGGGGATTTTTCCACTAGTAGATTTAGGTGGAGAGAGAGAATCGCGTGTGGCGGCGAACGTTCCTTCAATTGGAAGGAGCGTCCGAAAAGGCGACTTCTCTTGTCTTTGCAAACGGATTTATTCGGAAAATAAATTTTTTGATTTTTTTTTTTTTCGTGTTCGGAGCAATAATTCGAATAGACAGTTGCAGCCCTACCCTGCTCCTGTCAAAATTTTTTTTTCGGTTTGAAATTTCTGGAGTAGATTTCGCAAAGCGAACAGTTGCAGCCGTGCCCTGCTCCTGTTCGGAGGCTTTGCGAGACTGGAACTCACGAGGAGTTCCAGATTCGGATTAAATAAGCGAACGGTCGCAGCCGTGCCCTGCTTCCGTTCAAGTCGCTTTTAATCACTGAACACCCGGGGTGTTCAGACTCATTTAACAGCATACAGTCGCAGCCGTGACCTGCTTCTGTTTCGGGCAGCTGTTGAATGAATACTCGAAATTTCATTAAATCTTAGGCAAAGACAAGTAGAGAACTCACGCTTTCGGCAAGGGAACCTTTCGAGTTGGCTAGTTAGCTAACAATTGTAATTTACAAAAGTTGTAATTTACTAACACCCGAAACACGTTTGGGAGAAAATTCTAGATAGAATTTTTCCCGTTCAAATTGACCTCGAAAGACGAAAGTTTTCGAGGAAAATTCGTTTTCTCGCTGAATTTGGCAGCGAGAATTTCAGATAGAGTCGCGTAAAAATAAGTAGATATTTTTGACGCAGTTCAAACGCGACTGTGCTACAAACTGTAGGCAGTCGTAGAGAAATTCTCTAAAACGTGTTTCACCGAGAGAATCTCCCACACTACACAGTAGGCGTAGTTGCGCCGCCAATCGAAAGGGCCGTCCCATAAATTTTTTTTCGCGTTTTTGGGACAGAGGGCAGACCTGTACACAATCAGGTGAAGATGGATCAGATGGAGTACAGAGCGGAACCCACGGAACGGGACGTTCAGCAACGGCTGCTGGCGATCCCAACTGTCGAACAAGACGACAGGAGGTCGTCTTCGTACGCAGACTCAGTAGTAGAGGATACTACAGAGGAACAGGTCGCAGACCTACAAACACTGCTGGAAAGGATTCAGCAGGCGGTCGAACAACACAACGTCAGATACAGAGATCTGACGTACACGGTGACGACCCAGGCGAAGACCATCGCGACCCTGACGAGCAGGGTAGACCAGCTGACTCGAGAGGTCGAGCAGCTGAGGTCTCCGATGTCAAACACGAGGTTCGACATTCGGCAAAACGACTGGCAACGGGAATGTACATACCCAATGCAGTCATCGCCAAGGGTTGAATCCCAGGATACGTTCACGAGGAACTATCCTACAATCGGCTACAATTTGGACGGCACGCCGGCCGTCCAGAACACACAAAGGAGATTTCCGCCACGTGAGATAAGGACGTGGGCGGATTTCACCAACGGGAGGACCAATAGAGATCAGATTGGTCCACCCAACAGCGAAATGAATCGCACAGGCAGAGGTCACGACGACCTCAGCCGCATTGTTAGCCGTTGGAACGTTAAGTTCACGGCTGAACAAGGAGAAGACGCGGAGTCTTTTCTGAAAACTCTTGAGGACAACGCAAGAGCAGCGAAGCTCAACGAGAGCGACATGCTGGCGTCGCTCTCATGCGTCCTCAAAGGAGTCGCTGGCATGTGGTATCGAAATCACAGCAGCGATTGGAAAACTTGGGCAGACTTTTGTCAAGCTACCCGGCGCAGATGGGGCTGCGCACACATCAGGCACGAACGCCTGCGGAACGACATGAGGCGCCGTTCCCAACAGAACGAGGAACCCTTCAGCCACGAAATGACGTGCACGGAGAGCATGTCATGTGAGGTATCCTCAAAAACGGAAAGCAAATCGCAGGTTGGAGAGACAGGTTCGTCTTTCCACGCGAAGATAGCGGCAGAGGCCGCACCGACATCAACAGATCAGGGAAAGCCCGAAGCTCCAGTATCTGATGTCGGATTTCGGGAAGTCCTGGATTTGATAGCGAAACAATTCAGTTCGCTAAATGAGGAAATCGCGAAGGCGCTTCGCAATAAAAAGAGGAAAAGGCAGAGAGGGGAAAGCAAGGGTGCTTCCTCCTCGGCGAGTAAAACTGGCCGCTCCGGAAAAGGCAACTCAAAAAAGAGTAGTTGCAGCGGGAAGGACGGTCAGAAAAACGGACAGGCGAAGGAACCCCTCCGTTGCTACGGATGCAAAAAGAAAGGGGTGATTCGTGCGAAATGTCCGAATTGCTCGCCGGAAAACGGACAGCGGGGGGAGTAGGGCTCTCAACTGCTCCCCCAGACGCAACCGAAGCTTGTCAGGAAGCTTCGGAGACAACCTCCCAGGGAGTCAGCGGTACGGCACAACCGGACGTCCCTATGGAGGAATACCTGGAAACCAGAGGGTGGTTACAGGTGGAAGTGGAGAGTTTCCACTTCCGCGCTCTGTACGACACAGGCGCATCGGTCACGACGACGAGACCGACCGGCCTGCAGTTGAGAACTGCATGCGGCCAAACATTTATGCCAAGCGAGCACGCAGGGGCTAAGCTTGCTGAAGGTAGCACAAGCTCGACTATGAGTTGTGTTCACCTTCCCTTTAAGATAGGTGGCATAAGTAGGAAGATCATGGCGCTGATCATCCCTACACAGGACGTAGATTGTTACTTGGGCACGAATTTCACGACTGAATTCGGCTCGAGACACAATCCGCGGTCTAATCAACTGACGTTGGTAGACGACAACGTCAGCGTCGACCTCCAGCTGACATCGGTCAGGGAGGTGGACACTGTTCCAGTCGGCGCAGTAGGCATAGGCCGTACGACCGAGGAACAGCCTGCACAAGTGGAGGCACTTGCGCAGCAGCTGGTCGGTGAGGAGCCGACCACATTTGGGTGCACCACGAGGGTGACCCATATAATTGATGTGGGAGATGCTCGCCCCATCAATAAGCGCTATTACTCGGAGTCGCCGGTAATAGAGGCTAAGATGCACGCGCAGGTCCGAAAGGTACTGGACGCTGGCGTCATCATACCATCCACGAGCCAATGGCCAAGCTCGGTCGCGATGGTAAACCAATCTGGTGGAGGATACCGGATATACACCGACACGAGGTCGAAAACGTTCGAGGAGCATCTCGAACACCTTCGCAAGATCTTAGGCCGTCTACGAGAGGCGGGCCTAACGATCAATCGGCAGAAAAGCCACTTCGGCCAATGCGAAGTCAAGTACCTGGGTGCGGTGCTGAACCAAGAAAGGTTCCGTCCCGATCCAAAGAAAATAAGACCGGTACTGGAGTACCTGGCGCCGAAGGACGTGAAGCAGCTAACACAGTTCTTAGGCAAGGCATCGTGGCATAGGAGGTTCCTGAACAGCCTCGCCACGATGGCCAATCCGCTTACGCAACTTACGGAGAAGGAGCGTAAGTTTGAGCAGCGTCCTCACACCTGCCGAGAGGACCTACAGCGTGACAGAACGAGAGTGTCTCGCTGTAGTATGGGCGATAAGGTTTCGCCCATACATCAAAGGCTACACTGTCTGAGTAGTCTTGGATCACATCTGTTGGCGATGGCTGCGCACACTGAGTGGTCCAACAGGTCGATTAGCATGGTGGACCTTGGAGCTGCAAGGTCACCAGTGCTTTGTTGAGCACAGGAAAGGTGCGCTCAACAACGTCCCAGATGCCCTTTCTCGTATGGACGAGGAGGAGGGCGGGGAGACACCAGTGGCTGGTGTCTCATGGACAAAGGACTCAAAGATCCAAAGATGGAATGGGTCCGGGGTAGACGGTTCTACTCCAACGACGAGATGTTCCTGAAGAAGACGAGGACATCGAGACCAACGCCCGACCTCCGGGGGAAGGCGGGAGTCGTGTGGACGCGCCCACGACTCCATCAGCAGGCGCTGATGAAGAGAAGAGCGTTGCCAGCGGGCAAGCGTCTCAGACTGGAAGCGCCCAGTCTAGAGAAGGAAATGTGAAGCGACAACGCGGAAGACCGCGAAAGGCGTCGTATACGTCGGGGACCGGGTCGTCTACCGAGTTCTACAGACAGGATTGACTTAGGGAGCCATTCCTTACAATTCCTTTCTTCTTTCCATCCTTTCCCCAAACGGAGTAGTTGGAGTTAGAGGAACGAGTCGTAGGACTCTTCCCTGGAGAGCGCCAGGGGACAAGGCGTTTTCCAAAGTGTTCGGCGTGCAACCGCCGCCGGAACAGCCAGAAGGGGGCACCCTGGAGGGGATCCCCGAAAAGGCTGAGGAGGTTGGGGCGAGGCCCAACCACCACCCAGCAAGCATGCTGGCAACCTGCTGAGCGACCAGGAGGTCGTTCACCACGACGTGATGAGCAGCGCGGCTGCCCACCGTCTAGCGAGTGGCCAGGAGGCCACCCGCAAAGAAGCGATCGGAGAGAATACCGATCGTTGTGTACGCTGGCCCCGAGGCTCGGAGCCGGGTACACAGGGCATCCCGGGGTCACTGGAGATCGGCGGGAGTGCCTAAGGAGACAAAATGGTGTTTCGTCTCCGTTTCAAAGAGGAGTGCGTCGAGGAGTACGTACTCCGCCACAAACGGTTTTTCATAGCCATTGTGGGAAGAGCCCACACAAAAGGACAACGCGCGCGATGAGGCGCAAGTCCTGGTGCGTGCGTCTGCGATAGTGGCAGAAGCGCAAGCCCGACGGGTCGGCAGACTGGCCAAGAGACGTGCCGTGCCGAGTCCCGTCACCCATTGTACGTGAGAGCCAATGGCTTCGTGCTCTGCACGTACAAAATCACGACGAGGTTCGTGGTTAGTTTTTTTTCTCCTATCCTGCCCCCTTGTTTCCTACACTACCGAGGTTTGGCTCGCTGATAGTGGCAGAGGCCGTCAAGACGTAGCTTAACGGCGTCTGGGAGGAGGGTGTGACGCGGGGTACTGCGGGGTACCCTCGCGTCGTCGCGAGCTGGCGCGAGCGGGCGCGAGCGCGGCTTAGGTTAGGCTAAGCCGGCGCGCGGGGGAGAGATTGCCAGGTGGGCAATCTCGAGAGATTCTCTCGAGCCGTCAGCGAGGACGGACGCGTGTGCGTGCGTGTGCGAACGGGGATACGAACAAGAGAGTCGAGAGGAAGCCGTCCACGTGAAGGAAGCACGAGGTAGCAGCCGAGAACGAGCGTAGGCTGATACGGTTGTAAGTACCGCCCGTAGACTGTGTTGCGAGTGCGGGCGTGTACGCGGCGAGGGGTCGAGGAGCGCCTCGACTCTAGAGCGGAAGTTTTCGTTCGTCGAACGCGGGAAACGTTTCCCCCGTTCTTTCTCTCTCTCTCTCCGTAGATCGCGATCGCGGACTCTCGTGCGACGAGAGTCGCGGCTCTCGTAGAAGAGCCGCCGCGTAATTCGACATCGGAACCTCGAGCGCGGGCTCGAGGCCGAATTCGTTGTACATTGCGTGGAACGGGTAAGCGACCCGTTCCCTCGTATGCGTGCGTACGTGTGAGTACGTGTAGAGTAGGCAAGCGGCCTGCTCTCGGACGCAAACGTTTGTTTACGTGGAGCAAAGTCGTGCTCCGCGTAAACACCACCGATCGCGGACCGCGCGATCGGCCGGCGAATTCTCGACGCGGCCGAGAATTCGTAGGAGCGCGCGCGCTTGCGCTTTGCGCGCGGCTCCGTTCGGCTTTACTCGGGCGCGTTCGGAGCATTCGGCTCGCGCGCCCGACATCTACTAACTTCTCCGGGACGCGACTATTGTAATTTACTTTGCAGAGGCAATAAAGGCCTCCGATCTATATTTTACTTGCTCGCGTCATTCTTTCGGGTAGTCCGCGGGACTACTCGACAAACCTTCCTCGTCCCCAACCTCCCGGATACCGCCACTCTATCGTAGAGCTGAGCGGCCGGCATCGGCGATAGTCCAGGAGGACGACAGCCACGCGAACGCGAGGAGCGCGTTCGCGCAACAGCACGCGAGTACAAGAAGTGAGAGTACAGGCGTACTCTCACGTTGTATACGGGCCGCGGCGAAGTGTATTCGCCGTCGGGTGCTCGCGCGCACCCCGAGGTAAGGACCTCACGGGGCACTCGTGCGTGCCCCATTGCACCCATCTCGCGGAGACAGGTCTCCTCCGCGAGGTGAAACGGTCAACAATAACCCCGTTACAACTGGCGCCCAACGTGGGGCCCGAATTTTCTTTTAGCGCCTCGACTCTAGAGCGGAAGTTTTCGTTCGTCGAACGCGGGAAACGTTTCCCCCGTTCTTTCTCTCTCTCTCTCCGTAGATCGCGATCGCGGACTCTCGTGCGGCGAGAGTCGCGGCTCTCGTAGAAGAGCCGCCGCGTAATTCGACATCGGAACCTCGAGCGCGGGCTCGAGGCCGAATTCGTTGTACATTGCGTGGAACGGGTAAGCGACCCGTTCCCTCGTATGCGTGCGTACGTGTGAGTACGTGTAGAGTAGGCAAGCGGCCTGCTCTCGGACGCAAACGTTTGTTTACGTGGAGCAAAGTCGTGCTCCGCGTAAACACCACCGATCGCGGACCGCGCGATCGGCCGGAGGATTCTCGACGCGGCCGAGAATTCGTAGGAGCGCTTGCGCTTGCGCTTGCGCGCGGCTCCGTTCGGCTTTACTCGGGCGCGTTCGGAGCATTCGGCTCGCGCGCCCGACATCTACTAACTTCTCCGGGACGCGACAATTGTAATTTACTTTGCAGAGGCAATAAAGGCCTCCGATCTATATTTTACTTGCTCGCGTCATTCTTTCGGGTAGTCCGCGGGACTACTCGACAAACCTTCCTCGTCCCCAACCTCCCGGATACCGCCACTCTATCGTAGAGCTGAGCGGCCGGCATCGGCTATAGTCCAGGAGGACGACAGCCACGCGGACGCGAGGAGCGCGTTCGCGCAACAGCACGCGAGTACGAGAAGTGAGAGTACAGGCGTACTCTCACGTTGTATACGGGCCGCGGCGACGTGTAATCGCCGTCGGGTGCTCGCGCGCACCCCGAGGTAAGGACCTCACGGGGCACTCGTGTGTGCCCCACTGCACCCATCTCGCGGAGACAGGTCTCCTCCGCGAGGTGAATAGGTCAAGAACAACCCCGTTACAACTGGCGCCCAACGTGATTTCCTGGATTTGATAGCGAAACAATTCAGTTCGCTAAATGAGGAAATCGCGAAGGCGCTTCGCAATAAAAAGAGGAAAAGGCAGAGAGGGGAAAGCAAGGGTGCTTCCTCCTCGGCGAGTAAAACTGGCCGCTCCGGAAAAGGCAACTCAAAAAAGAGTAGTTGCAGCGGGAAGGACGGTCAGAAAAGCGGACAGGCGAAGGAACCCCTCCGTTGCTACGGATGCAAAAAGAAAGGGGTGATTCGTGCGAAATGTCCGAATTGCTCGCCGGAAAACGGACAGCGGGGGGAGTAGGGCTCTCAACTGCTCCCCCAGACGCAACCGAAGCTTGTCAGGAAGCTTCGGAGACAACCTCCCAGGGAGTCAGCGGTACGGCACAACCGGACGTCCCTATGGAGGAATACCTGGAAACCAGAGGGTGGTTACAGGTGGAAGTGGAGAGTTTCCACTTCCGCGCTCTGTACGACACAGGCGCATCGGTCACGACGACGAGACCGACCGGCCTGCAGTTGAGAACTGCATGCGGCCAAACATTTATGCCAAGCGAGCACGCAGGGGCCAAGCTTGCTGAAGGTAGCACAAGCTCGACTATGAGTTGTGTTCACCTTCCCTTTAAGATAGGTGGAATAAGTAGGAAGATCATGGCGCTGGTCATCCCTACACAGGACGTAGATTGTTACTTGAGCACGAATTTCACGACTGAATTCGGCTCGAGACACAATCCGCGGTCTAATCAACTGACGTTGGTAGACGACAACGTCAGCGTCGACCTCCAGCTGACATCGGTCAGGGAGGTAGACACTGTTCCAGTCGGCGCAGTAGGCATAGGCCGTACGACCGAGGAACAGCCTGCACAAGTGGAGGCACTTGCGCAGCAGCTGGTTGGTGAGGAGCCGACCACATTTGGGTGCACCACGAGGGTGACCCATATAATTGATGTGGGAGATGCTCGCCCCATCAAGAAGCGCTATTACTCGGAGTCGCCGGTAATAGAGGCTAAGATGCACGCGCAGGTCCGAAAGGTACTGGACGCTGGCGTCATCACACCATCCACGAGCCCATGGCCAAGCTCGGTCGCGATGGTAAACCAATCTGGTGGAGGATACCGGATATACACCGACACGAGGTCGAAAACGTTCGAGGAGCATCTCGAACACCTTCGCAAGATCTTAGGCCGTCTACGAGAGGCGGGCCTAACGATCAATCGGCAGAAAAGCCACTTCGGCCAATGCGAAGTCAAGTACCTGGGTGCGGTGCTGAACCAAGAAAGGTTCCGTCCCGATCCAAAGAAAATAAGACCGGTACTGGAGTACCTGGCGCCGAAGGACGTGAAGCAGCTAACACAGTTCTTAGGCAAGGCATCGTGGCATAGGAGGTTCCTGAACAGCCTCGCCACGATGGCCAATCCGCTTACGCAACTTACGGAGAAGGAGCGTAAGTTTGAGCAGCGTCCTCACACCTGCCGAGAGGACCTACAGCGTGACAGAACGAGAGTGTCTCGCTGTAGTATGGGCGATAAGGTTTCGCCCATACATCAAAGGCTACACTCTCTGAGTAGTCTTGGATCACATCTGTTGGCGATGGCTGCGCACACTGAGTGGTCCAACAGGTCGATTAGCATGGTGGACCTTGGAGCTGCAAGGTCACCAGTGCTTTGTTGAGCACAGGAAAGGTGCGCTCAACAACGTCCCAGATGCCCTTTCTCGTATGGACGAGGAGGAGGGCGGGGAGACACCAGTGGCTGGTGTCTCATGGACAAAGGACTCAAAGATCCAAAGATGGAATGGGTCCGGGGTAGACGGTTCTACTCCAACGACGAGATGTTCCTGAAGAAGACGTGGACATCGAGACCAACGCCCGACCTCCGGGGGAAGGCGGGAGTCGTGTGGATGCGCCCACGACTCCATCAGCAGGCGCTGATGAAGAGAAGAGCGTTGCCAGCGGGCAAGCGTCTCAGACTGGAAGCGCCCAGTCTAGAGAAGGAAATGTGAAGCGACAACACGGAAGACCGCGAAAGGCGTCGTATACGTCGGGGACCGGGTCGTCTACCGAGTTCTACAGACAGGATTGACTTAGAGAGCCATTCCTTACAATTCCTTTCTTCTTTCCATCCTTTCCCCAAACGGAGTAGTTGGAGTTAGAGGAACGAGTCGTAGGACTCTTCCCTGGAGAGCGCCGGGGACAAGGCGTTTTCCAAAGTGTTCGGCGTGCAACCGCCGCCGGAACAGCCAGAAGGGGGCACCCTGGAGGGGATCCCCGAAAAGGCTGAGGAGGTTGGGGCGAGGCCCAACCACCACCCAGCAAGCATGCTGGCAACCTGCTGAGCGACCAGGAGGTCGTTCACCACGACGTGATGAGCAGCGCGGCTAGCGCCTAGCCCACCGTCTAGCGAGTGGCCAGGAGGTCACCCGCAAAGAAGCGATCGGAGAGAATACCGATCGTTGTGTACGCTGGCCCCGAGGCTCGGAGCCGGGTACACAGGGCATCCCGGGGTCACTGGAGATCGGCGGGAGTGCCTAAGGAGACAAAATGGTGTTTCGTCTCCGTTTCAAAGAGGAGTGCGTCGAGGAGTACGTACTCCGCCACAAACGGTTTTTCATAGCCATTGTGGGAAGAGCCCACACAAAAGGACAACGCGCGCGATGAGGCGCAAGTCCTGGTGCGTGCGTCTGCGATAGTGGCAGAAGCGCAAGCCCGACGGGTCGGCAGACTGGCCAAGAGACGTGCCGTGCCGAGTCCCGTCACCCATTGTACGTGAGAGCCAATGGCTTCGTGCTCTGCACGTACAAAATCACGACGAGGTTCGTGGTTAGTTTTTTCTCCTATCCTGCCCCCTTGTTTCCTACACTACCGAGGTTTGGCTCGCTGATAGTGGCAGAGGCCGTCAAGACGTAGCTTAACGGCGTCTGGGAGGAGGGTGTGACGCGGGGTACTGCGGGGTACCCTCGCGTCGTCGCGAGCTGGCGCGAGCGGGCGCGAGCGCGGCTTAGGTTAGGCTAAGCCGGCGCGCGGGGAAGAGATTGCCAGGTGGGCAATCTGGGGGGAGATTCTCTCTAGCCGTCGACGACGACGGGCGCGTGTGCGAGCTGTCGACCTGGGAAAGGAGAGGAAGCGAGCATCGGGAGCTTCTGTGCGAACGCGGTAGCAGCCTAGGACGAGCCAAGGCTGCGAGCATTGTAAGTACCGCCCGACTAGTCTTGTGAGTGCGGGCGCGTACCGGCGAGGAGTCAAGGAGCGCCTTGACTCCCTGGTGTCGAACGTTGTTCGGTGAACGTAGGGGACCGTCCCCAGTTCACTACTTCTCTCTCTCTCTAGTTCGCGGTCGCGGACTCTCGTGCGGCGGGAGTCGCGACTCTTGTGGAAGAGTCGCTGCGCGGTGCGATACCGATACCTCGAGCACGAGCTCGAGGTCGGGTTCGTGAGTCGTCGCGCGGAACGGGTAAGCGACCCGTTCCTTCGCGTGTGCGTGTACGTGTGTGTACACGCAGGGCAGGCAGGCGGCCTGCTCTTGAGCGCAGTGTTTGTTTACGCGGAGCAAGGTCGCGCTCTGCGTAAACATCAACGATCGCGAATCGCGCGATCGGCCGGCGAACTCTCGGCGCGGCCGAGAGTTTGTAAGAGCGCGCGCGCTTGCGTTCGCGCGCGGCTCCACTCGGCAACACTCGGGCGTGTTCGGAGCAGTCGGCTCGCACGCCCGACGGCTACTAACCTTTCGGGGCGCGATCATTGTAATTTCTCTTACGGAGGCAATAAAGGCCTCCGACTTGTCATTTTACTTGATCGCGTTGTTCTTCCGAGTAGTCCGCGGGACTACTCGGCAAACCCTCCTCGTCCTTAATCTCCCGGATACCGCCACTCTATCGCAGAGCTGAGCGGCCGGCATCAGCTGTCATCCAGGAGGAAGACAGCCACGCGAACGCGAGGAGCGCGTTCGTGCGACAGCACGCGAGTACGAGAAGTGAGAGTACAGGCGTACTCTCACGTTGTATACGGGCCGCGGCGACGTGTATTCGCCGTCGGGTGCTCGCGCGCACCCCGAGGTAAGGACCTCACGGGGCACTCGTGTGTGCCCCATTGCACCCATCTCGCGGAGACAGGTCTCCTCCGCGAGATAATACGATCAAAGATAACCCCGTTACAACATAAATTCATTATAACTTTTCTTCTATAAACATTTAACATACTTTTATTATTTCAACGAATTTGTTGTCTCCTCCAACGAGTTTCACTTATATATTCTTTATAAATGGCTTATTAATTATTTAATCAATTAATAAAATAATGTTAAAACTTAATAAATCATAAACTATTAAACAATCTCTGTTAACTTCTCTAATATTATAGCTAAAACTTCAAATCTTTTTTGTATCAACATTAAATTTTATTTACATTGTTTCTTATATATTTAATTGTTTATAAAACCTACGCGACATATAAATAAATAAAATCTATAAAAAATATGTAACGAAATTGAAGTGAGAAGGAAGATCAGAGAGAGTGAGAGAATCGGCAAACTTCGGCGCTACCCCCTCCTCGCAACCACCGCTTGGGCCACGAAGTTACCCCCGCTACGCTTTTCAAACTCCCACGCTGCCGAATTTTAGCACGCCTCAGCCAATCAACTCTGACTTTTGACTCGGCGCCCCTAGTGGGGATGTCTGGCCCTTGGGCCTTAAAAGGGACCGCACGCACTGGAAAATTCAGTTTACTGGTCTACTCCGCTCTACAAGTCTTCGCTCTTCAGGACTACTTCGCCCTCCGGACTTCAAGTCGACCAACCTCAGTTCTCCAGTGGCTCCGATCTGGCCACCGCTCTTCCAGGGATCAGCATCTCCACCGCTCTTCTAGGCTCGCCAGGTCGTCAGCATCACAGCAACTTCATCTGCCCAATCTCTCTCTCTCTCGACTTCGCCACTTCAAGTTCCTAGGGAACTTTTTAAAATAAAAGTGAGTTGTTTTTACTTAATAAATTTTCTATTTCTTTCTGAACTTTCTTTCTTATTTCGAACGAAATTTTTACTCAATTTACTGTACAGAACTAGCATTGCATAGCTAGGTTCGTACTCTAGATTTTAGAATCAACTCCTTTGACTCCTCTCCTCAATTTAACCGAAGTAGTACAGGTTGACGCTTGGATACACTGTACTTCTTAGATTAAAATCCCTCTTATCCATCCCTACGCGAACCCGAGCAAAACTTAATTTTTCTCATATAAAGAAAACAATCATTTCTCGGCATTGCCCATTAGCTTTGCTAAGGCATATGCAACCGGGTATTGAGAGAGTCGACCGTCCGTCACTCTCTCGGCGTGCCATTAACTTGGACGTCACAATGCTGAGAGTTTACTTAATGTATATTAATGTTTTGTTTAAATAAATATTGATTTTTTCGTTATTAATAACGTTTAGATATAAAATAATTTTTCAAACATGACCAAAATCTCTCCAAATATTAATAATAATTGATTATAAAAGGTTAGGACAAGTATTTTAAAATACAATTTTTATAATTTCCTTTTAACATTTTTTTTCGATTGTAACGTACAAATTTTTTAAACGCTACAAGAGTTCTTAAAGACCCGAAAGCGTATATGCTAATAAACTAGTGTGCAAAAATGAAATGATTTTCTTTAATTAAACTCTTCCTTAAACTTCAAATAGTATTCTATTTACATAGCGAAAATTTTCTATTAAAATTATAATCTTTAAGTTTTTCTAAAAAAATTAATCTTTAAGGGAAATGCGAGATATCGATCTAGATCGAATTATAGAGCATCGTTTGGACGCTAGGATAGCGCGTTTAAATAATTTGGTAGAAGAAATAATTTACTCAACTGAAGATAATAAAGAAACATCCTATGAACTTCTTTATAAAGTACAATCCATAAAAGAGGAACAATATTACTTACTTACATATATAATTAAATTAATAAATAAACATAATAAAAACATAAAATTCTTTAAACAATTTAAAACTAACACAAAGAATAATATAATTAACATTTCACAACGTTTAAATAAACAAGACTTAGAAATTTCAAAACTTACCGATCTTTTTAATAAATTAAAAATAAATTAATTAGTAATGCCCGACGCAACATCAGAAAGTGCGCAAATAGAACGACTCGCGAGTACCATCGAATATTTGGAGGGTCTAGATGCCGATCGCTGGCATACAACCGCCGGTTTACATAAACAAATAGAAGAAATAATAAAAAAGAATAAAGAAATCCTTGCTAAGTTTTATGAATTAGAAGCCGAAAAGAATGAATTTTCACTACAATTAAGTACATTCGCCAGTTACGTTATTAAAAAACTTAAAAACATAGAAAACAGATTAGATGCACGGGATATAGAAATAAAAATTTTAACGGATAAAATGGAAAACTTATCTATTTAATTTAATTGAAATTCTGTGAATCTTTCAAAATTAATCGTTTAAATCTCTATACTCGAATTGGCTCAATAAATTAGAAATTGAAAAAATTAAGCCAGTTTTTTCATCGATACGACATCCTCAATCAAATGTTATCGAACGCGTTCATCGAGAAATAGGTCGTTTTTTGCGAGCATATCTAGGCGACAAGCATGGAAGATGGGCTCGTTACATACCTGCTCGTTACATTCAAGAAATCATCAATAAGACGCATCACGAGACGACTCTATTCACCCCAAGCAAGCTACATCTGAATCAGAAGCCAAAACGAATTTGGGAAAATTGGTTGCCCATACCAACCCCCATGCTTGAAATTGATCAAGAAAGAAGAATTTATTTAGCTCGCAAAAATTTAAAGCGAAAGCTCAATGCGAGAGCTGATAAAATAAATGCGAAAACAAATCATTTTGAATTTAAAATTAACGGCTTAGTATTAATAAAAGAATCAAATATGTCTACCGCGCTAGAAAATAAAATCGCCAAGTTTTTCATGTCTACGAAGGTCCGTATAAAATAATTGAAAAATTAAGTGCCGATACTTATTTAATATACGACGAAAGAAATAAAAAAAAAAGGTTAAGTTTCACCTTTCAAATCTGAAACCATTTTCTTTTGAATAATTTAGAAAATTTCATTTTTTTTTGTTTAAACAATTTAATTGTTTATTAATCTTAACAATTAACAAAAACAATCTAATTTATTTAATCATTACAAATTTTAGAAATTTAAAAAAAAAATTTTGTTTATAAACAATTTGATTGTAAATAACAATTTGCGTTAAACAAGATGTTAAATGACTACATCAAAGAATTTATAAAAAAAAATGTGATTACGAAGGGTGTCGAAAACCAAAAGTATGTTACATGTGCGAGACAAAGACAGCGATAGTATTAAGATTAATATAATTAATTGCAAAAAAATTTTAGTTTTGTAAAAGAAAATAGTGCCAAAATTTTGATAAAAATATTTAAAAAATAATTACTAAAAAATCTTTTTGAACAAAACAACCTAAACAATTTAAATAATTAATTAATAAAATAGATAAGCCGATAAAGGAAAACTCATTAATAGGAAACGTGGCAACAACGCCCTAATTCGTATAGTTAAAGGTACAGTGACACCTTCGCCTCAGTCATTCATCATCCATCGGTCATGCCGCTACGCTGCAACGCCACCACCGCTACGGAGAAGATCTCCACGGGGCACTCCTGGACACAAGTCCAGGAGTCGCCAATTAAAAGAAAATTAGTAATTTTAGGGCACGTTCCCCGCAGTTATACTTGTGTAAAAGTATTGCGGGGACGTGCCCAACGATTCATATCGGCGGATAGCCGCTATAAAGGGGGTCGAGCGGTCCAAAACTGCGTGGGCCGGAAATCGGCAACTGCCAACGCCGCAGCGACCACCGCCGATCTTCCCCTGGCGCAGCGGGAAAAATCTCCGTCGCTGGCGAAGATACTGGGGAAGGCCACGCAGCGACCCGCGACGCCACCCTCAAGTAGCCCCGAAGAGAGAGACCCCAGACGGCGAGCCCTGAGGCCCCCAGTGCGGACACCACCGCCATCCACTCCGGCTTTCGTGGGGTACCACCGAACTCCGCCTCCACCGATGCGGCCACCCGTCGAGCTAAAGACGGTGAGTGGAGGACCTCCGACGCCACCACCACCGGGGGGAAGGACGACGCGGCCACCAACACCATCGCCGTACGTACAGTTAAGAAAGTTAAGAAATGAAAATGAAAGCTCTTTTATCTCTTTTAGCTCCACCCGGCAGTCTATCTATCCATCAGATCCACTTAAACTTTCATACACCAGACACTGTAGACTTTTTGGGGTAATTTCTGCAAATAAAAGTTTTAATAATTATTAGATAACATTATATGCAGAATTTTAATAATTGCATTTTTAAAAGTGAATGCTACGTACATAGCATTCACTGTAACTTATCTTTGCAATATTCTAATCCAGAAACTCCATACAGAGATATATAAACATCTCTGCAAAAGATTTAGGCCATTTTAGATTCAGTAATACTTACTGGTTATAAAAAAGATTTATATATTTTAGTGCCCTCCAGCTACATAAGAATCATCCTCTGGTTAACTGCCTTTTCTTCTGGCTTGGCGTGCTTCAAGAGTTGCTGCTTTAGCTTTCACTTCTGCATGATATATTCTGTCTTCATCGGTGGTTTTGGATCACTTAATAGCTGAGTGTCCGGGTTTGAGGTTAAATCTCTTCATCAATTCAAGGAATTATTTTTTTCCATTGTTGAAACAAATTACAGCAATGTAAATTCCAATTTCGAGGACTACCTAGCCACTGAAAGAGGTCTTCGGAACTAATCTCCAAATTGACTGGTTAAAACTATCATTGCTGTTCTGCGTGTAGCCACCAACGCACTTTTTCAGTTTTTCAGTTCAGATTTTTAAATCCGTGAAGTCAGTAAAAATAGGTTTTATTGCCTCTATAACAGCAGGTGGAATGCTGTTAGTGTGTTTGAAGTTTCTCAGTGCTTTTATGATGCATTTGCTGTTTGCCATTTGCACCAACTTCTAACACCTAGAGGATATAAATGGTGTTGAGGTTCTTGGTCAGTCGAGATCTTGTGATAATATGTTGCCCATGTAGCTTGAGACATCTCTTCAGCTGAATCCTTATGACTTATAATAGCATTTGCATAATATCTGGTAAACTCATCAATAGTGTTAGCAGTCAAACGACCTCTTCCTCCAAAACTCTTGACATCCGAATAAAGCTTTCCAGAGTAGCTTGCTTTAAAATATCTCAGACGCACCATTCTTTTTTGGATATTTTCAACACATTCTTTTTCTGATCTTCATAATCATGACCATAAGGACTCGATAGTCGATAGTCGATGTGAGAGCGGAAACGCACCCACGGCCCCTCACGGGGACATGCAGGTGATGCACCTAGGCCAATTAGTCCACTGCGCTCGGTCTCCTCATCATTCATCCCCTATCAACCTCCCTATATAATTTATCGGTCTGAGAAGCCTGCTAAGCTCCAAAGGGCAAACATCTGCAGGTTCGAGGATCCACTGCTCACACACTCCCCGCCTTCCGCCCATTAGCCTAGGGCAGTGACACAGGAGATGCATGGGAGTTTCCTCCTCTCCCCCACAGAGTCTACAGATGTTCTCAGTGCCTAATCCTATCCTCTTCTTAAAGTGTGACAGGTCACAATGACCCGTCAACCACTCCGCTACCTTCGTAATGTCCTTTTTGTGGAGATTTAATAGCTCGCCCACCCATCTTGCCGGGGCAGACTCTGCGATAAACGCTTTGGAGTGTCTGCAGTCCTGGCACCCTATCCATTTGTTGGTCTGCTCCTTTCTAATCCACGTCTGAACTCTGCTGTCCAGTTCGTTTCCTGGTAGAGCGATTGCCCTAAGCCTCGCCGCTCCCCTTTTAGCAAGTCTGTCGGCCTTTTCGTTACCACGAATGCCTGCATGACCAGCTACCCATTTCATCTTGACTGCGCATCTCTTTGCTAGGATGTAAAGTGATGTCCTACACGCCAGAACCTCCGAGGAAGTAATTGTCACTTGGCTGCGAGCCGCGATGGTGGTCCTGCTATCTGAGTATATGAGAACCTTCCTGTTAGTCCACTCCTCATCAAGCATAGTCTCCACGCAGCTCCTGATAGCCCTCACTTCCGCTTGGAAGACCGTGGCATTTGGCTTTAGTGAGAGCACGATTTCTCTGCTGCTCCGTTTTAGCCACGCAGCCGCAACTACGCCCAGCTCATTTTTGAGCCGTCCGTGAACCAGCTAAAGCCTAGCTGGTCCTCCTCTCTTTGCTGTGAGCTCGCCACCTCAAAGTTTATTTCGAACCTATAGCAGCGAGTAACCTTATCTAACCGAGCACCTCGCCTCTGATCTGAGTCGATATATTCGACGATCTCAGCGACCTCGTGCCTAGGCCAGTCCTTTGAAATTCTAATCTTAGCCTTTAGCGCTGCCGCTCTAACCAGTGTCCCAAGAAGTGGGAGGTCCAATATCACCTCCAATGCTTTCAATGGTGTAGACCTTCTAACCCTCATTATGCCCCTTGTAACCATACCTTGCAATCTATCTAGAAGCAGGTTAACTGTCTTAAATCTGCAGCGAGGCCACCATGCGATGGCCCCATGCAGAAGCCTTGGTCTAAGGACCGCCGTATAGAGCCACATGATCATCTTGGGTTTCAGACCCCAAGTTGCACCAAAGGCTCTTCTGCAAGCTTAGAAAGCAGCCGTAAAGCTCCTTTTCTTGCTCTCCAAGTGTTTACCCCAGTTCAGCTTCGAGTCGAAGTTCACCCCCAGGTACTTTGCCTCTCTCGATAATGAGAGTGATTTACCGAAGAGCTTAATGGGTCCTAGTTTCTTTACCTTATATTTGGTGGTGAAGTAGACTAGTACCATTTTGTCAGGGTTAACGGACAGTTCCACTTCCTTACACCATTTCTCCACTATGCCTAATGCAAAGTTCATCAGGCCTGCTAGCGTCCCTTCGTCATGTCCCATTATCAGGATTAAGACGTCATCGGCATAAGCCTGAGCATAAATGCCCGCTTCATTCAGCCTAACCAGCAGTTCGTCTACGACCAGAGACCACTCCGTGGGTGAAAGAACACCGCCTTGTGGACAGCTCCTCCACACTCGGCCACCTCCAGTCGCCGACCCCCACTGTGCCTCGACTACTCTCCCTGTTAGGGAGCTATGTAGCCACCTCACTAGAGACCTGGGAATACCATGCCTCTCCGCACCCCGGCATATACTCCTCCTTGTCATGAAATTAAAGGCGCCCTCTACGTCCAAGAACGCAGTTAGTACCATGCCCTTATTTCTCATCCCATTCTTGATTCTAGTGGTTGCCTCATCAAGTGCTGATTCTGCCGACTTTCCATCTCTGTAGGCATGCTGTGCGACATGCAGAGGGTGAGTCGTCAGAGGACTGTCCTTGATTCCTCGGTCCACTAGTCTCTCCAGGGTCTTAAGCATGAACGACGTCAGACAGATTGGTCTAAAGTCTTTGACGTTTTCATGTGCCTGCTTGCCAGGTTTCGGTATAAAAATAACCTTAGCCTTCTTCCATTCGGTCGGAACGTAGCCAATCGCCAGAGAAGCTTTATAGTCTTTCATCAGCGGTTCCAGCAGTAAATCCACCCCCTTCTGCAGTAGTGCTGGAAAAATGCCGTCGGCCCTTGTTGCTTTATAGGGTTCGAAAGAGCCAATGGCCTATTTAACCCTATCTCCTGATACTAGCTGATCCGCTACTGCCCAGTCCTGCCCAGAGAACTCAACTGTTGGTTGCTCTGGCAAAATCTGTGAGTCTAATCCTGGAAAATGGGCCGTCAACAGGCACTCAAGAGCTTCCTTATTGTCAGATGCTCACTCACATGAGGATTTCCTAATCTGTAAATGCGCTCCTCCAGACGGCCTGGCCAGGATTCTGTTAAGCCTAGCAGTGTCCGGGATGCTGTTTAGTTCTTCGCAGAACCGCTTCCAGTCCTCCCTTGTTGCCGTCTTGAGATTTTTTTTATACTCCCTCCTGGCATCCTCATAGGATGCTAGTTTCTCAGGGCTTCTTTTCCTCTTCCATCTGTTGAACAGCTTGCCGGCCTCCTTACATAAGGCACCCAACCGGGGAGTCCACCAGGGCGCACTTTTGCCCTGTCCGCGTTTCGTTTGTCGGCAGCTGTCCTCAAAGGCACCTATTATAACCCATTAGATCCTGCCACAAAACCTTTCAATGTCTTCCGTGGTATTTAACCTCCCCGCGTCGTCTGGGAGTTTCTCTGCCAAACGACTGCGGTACAGCTCCCAATTTGTCTTCCTGGGATTCCTACTGATCAGCACCTCCTTGGTTATCTCCCCTAGCTCAAAGCGGATCTGTTTATGGTTCGATAAGGAGACCTCATTCGCCGCTCCCCATCGTCGAACATTTGGAACGATCCCCCTCGTAGCCAGGTTAATGTCGATAACCTCCTCCCTCCTGCTGTTTCTGAACATCGGGACTCTACCTTTATTGAGGATGTCAAGCTCCGTCGTTCAGGGATATTCCAGCAGTTTCTCACCTCTTTCGTTACAGTCTGAGCTGCCCCACACGAGGTGAACCATAAGGACTCACTGAACACAGATTTTTAAAGACTTTTGAATCACCATCACCAATGTAGTGTCTTTGAAACATTTCCACAATTCCGTCAACTTCCATATTTCCAGAGCTATCAGTATGATTAGCTGAGCAAACCGGTTCATTTTTCCTCCACCACTCTCTGAAAGATTCAGAATTTTCTTCTTGGTTCTCCCACATGCTTTGCAATAACTCTGTTTTGGAGTCACTTCAATAACTTTTCATTATCGTACCTTACTAAACTTGAAAATCCTTGAAGCGATGATAACCCTCGCTTTCTCCACAATCCATCACCAGATACATTCATCTCATTTGAATGAGATTCACACGATTCTTCAATAGCTGCTTTCATAGATTCTTTAGCAACTAGTTTACTGCTATTCTAGTGTTATGAGAAACTGGTTACAGTAAATCCATAATTCCACAAAAAGTTTGTAATCCAGCTAATCCTTCTCCAATCATTCGAACAGCTAACACACTATACTTATTTATTTCATAAGCATTGTATTGTTGTCCCACTTTCTCACTTTAAATTATGAATGCAGGCTTGTGATATTGTTGATATGCGATTGTGATCTGGAAACCAAGGCCGCGGATGTCAATTTTAGAAAAAGTCACATATTCCGTTGTATAATATGCAACTCAAAAACTCTGAAGTTGAGGAAATAAAATACAAAAATCTACTATACTATTTTTAGTCTCACTGGTCACTTCAGAGGTAGGGGTTGTTTTCAGCTTCATGAAAGATCCTGAAATGCCAGTACTTGTACTTCGTCTCTCAGTGTCAGAGCTTTGTGAGCATACTTTTCATGTAGATGCAGTAGATGTAGGTGCTGCAGAAGGCTGTGATAACCCAGCAGATTATGTTCCAGGATTATTGCTTAGAAAAATACCAGTTGAACTTCTACTTCTGTTTACTAGTCTTCTCTTTTTTTTCTTCCAAATTTGCACTTTTTGTGAGCAGAAGTTCCTGAAAATCTATTTCTTGCATCAGGCTCCATTATCTTACAGAAAAAACTATTTCACAATCACTAAAAACTACACACAATTAAATATAACAAAATAGTTTGCAAATATGTTTATTTATTATTAACACATTTTTGTAATCACAATATAGTTTGTTATTATTTAATAAATAAATAGTTTATATATGTATACACACCGTTTCTAAAAATATACGCAATATCGGGGATCGAAAAAAACAGGAGTCTAATTTCATTACATAGAATGATAAAAAATAATTGGACAACTATTTTTCCTCTTTTCCTTTGAACTTTTACTAACGAAGATATGACTGATCCGTACTTGCTAAGGATTAATTTTAGTGTTTGTTGCAACTTTTTATTAAAAAAGTAAACAAAATAATTAAAAAAAATTAATCCTAAATAAAAAAGCGTAATTTACTCTTGAACAATCGCTGTTAAAATTTTAAAACATTTATAACGAATTAAAAACACTAACTGAGCAAATTATAGTAAAAAAGGAAAAAACATTCTAATAGTTTAGGACCTAACAGTGCTCTTTATCTCTACTATTGTTTCGTCAAAAGTATCTTAAATATTTCTTTATCGAAGATGTCGTCTGAGGGCAAGAAAAGCCTTGGAAACTGATTTGCCTGCACGATGAGCAAAAATCAATGATCGCGACCCGAGAAATAATAACCTGAGCTGTCGAATACACGTCCGCTCGGCTGAAGGGTCAGCAGTCAAATGTCAAAAAGTCGCGGCGCGGCCCTCGCAACGGCCCTCCCCTCCCACTTTCTAAAAAAAAAGACGGTGAATTTTCCTGGGCCTACTTCTCGGCGCGAATCTAATGTCCGCAAATCAAGCCACAAGGTGTCAATCGACGGAACAGTAAGATTATTTTGTAGAAAGCATTCAAAAGCGTGGAACGAGAGCTGTAATTTCCATGTTCTTTTGTGAAAACTACCTATTTTTGAGAAAATAAATCTACGTTGAAAATAATGATTTTTAGAAAAAATTTCGTAAGAAAAAAGATGTATATATATATCTCCCTATATTATATAGTTGTAAAACTCAAGATTAACCCCTTCCTCCCCTCTCCTCCCCCTCCTCTTCTTTATTTTCCCTTCCTCCCTTTTTTCATTATTGTTGGAAGTCCGTGGAAGTTGGTCGGGTCAGAAAAAATAGGCGGTCTTTGCTCCTCACGAAAAAATCCTTTATTATTAGCACTTCGTGAAATGCGTCCTTACACCAAGGCTGACAGCTCAAGTCTAAGCGTGCGCCACACCCGTTTTTTTCCGCGCTTACGCATATATACATGTACTTGCTGCTCACAGTGCCGCTGCGCGCATACTTACATACATCTAATGCTTACTCGCTAGAGATTGCCAGCATTCTCTCGCAATCTGCGAGCGAGTTTACTTAATATCTGCATTACTATGAAGCCTTAATAACAAAAATACTTTTGGTTCAATGCAGGTACTTGTGTTGAATATCCTCCTTCATGGTTTTAAAATCAGACTGCATTATTCCTCGGCAATTTTCCAATTCTCCTCGCCTGAAAAGTAATATCAATGAGTAATGTGTTTATTAAGAATCTTGTCAGTTATTTGAACCTGCAAAATTTTCTCTAACGCCTTTGTGAATATGTCTGCCAATTGAAACTTTGAGTTCACCCATTTGATTTTAACATAATTGTTCTTCACACATTCTTTCACACAGTGAAACCGTCTCACTATCATGTGTCTCAATTTATTACCATCATCAGTAGTTGCACAAAATACTGCAGCTCTGTTATCACAATGTAAGGAAATCGGATACATATTCTTCCCTAGAATTATTCTAATTGAGTTATGCAAGGCCATGATTCTTCGACATGCATCGCTCATAGCCACATACTCTGCTTCACAAGTGGACAGTGCAACACTGGTCTACCTGTGAGTTCTCCATTCAACTGAATCACCAAACAGCTGAATCAGGAAACCGCATGTCGTTAATGAGCCCTTACACTCTGAAAAGCTAGCATCCGAATATGCTGTCATCACATCTGTTTTTGCTCCGAAAATCATCCCCTGATCTTTAGTACCTGACATGTATTGCATATGTTACGTCCAGGTATAAGGAATTATAAGTTAAATTTCGGGATTTAAAAATGATTCATCCAATAATTATATTTTTGATTTTTCTTTAATAATAAATTTTAGAATGGAATTACAAAATAATACAATTCTCGCATGAACGCTTAGTTAATAAAAATATCTCAATGATTACAATAATATCGAAAGGGTACCTTTACGAATATCGGAGGTCGGTAGCGGTTTCGAGCGGCATGGCATGTAAGGGCCTCTCGGTGTCTCTCCACGGGGGGTCAGTGCGGTGGCTAGTCGTTGCTCTCGCTCTCTCTCTCTCTCTCTCTCTCTCTCTCTCTCTCTCTCTCGTGGGTCCGGGCGTGTCAGCGCGGTGGCCCTCTGCTGTTCTCGTTGTGTCTTTCTCTCTCCTTTGGGTCGGCGCGTGCTAGCGCTGTGGACGCCTGTGCTCTCTTTCTCTCTCCTAGTTGCTTGGTTGAATAATAGCCCTCCGTGTTGGTGCGTCGGTGGTTCAGGCTTTGGGCCTGGTGTTAGAGTCCCTGCTGCTATTCTTCTCGTCGTGTATTCTTAGCCTTTGTTCGGTCAAGCTTCTCTTTACGTAATAGATCCGAGGGTGGACGTACTTTTCTGCAGAGTGACGTAAAGGTAGTTGCGGAGGTATGACGACTGAACTGCTGGCTATGCATTAGCCGGGGTTTTTATACCCATTTTTGATCCCCTCCAATCGGTAATTTCTCATATTTTCGTGGATTCATCTAACAAAATAATCTTTGTTAATTCGAAAGTGAGGCGTAAAAAATATATTTTCTGGGAGTTGATGGATTTATTGTCTTTATTAATGTGCGTGTGCCTTCCGCGCCGCGCTAAAATCTCTGTATGTAGCAATCGCCAAAGGCCTGTCACTGCCTATTCGGGCAACACAAGTGAACTTGTTAGTGTTGGACTCCTTTGTAGACCGTCTTCGATTTAATAGTCCGATAATTTACATATTGGTTTTATGAGTTTTTCATACTCTCTGTTCTCGGTTCTCGCATCTTTAGTCATGAAGCGAGTGTTTGCTCCTGCATCGGATTCGGCATTTATTTGACTGGTCCCCTTTCCGCCACTTGACTTCTAGTGTAATAATGCTTCTTACTTTTTGAAAGTCCGGCATCACTCATACATCTTGTCATCGGTTTATGTTTTTCACTAATAAATTTTTCTCCTGGTTCTTGGGTCTCGTATTTAAAAATTGAGGTAGGTCGGTTTTATATGATCACTTCTCACTTTTAAAAGACCGGTTCTCCTCCGCCACTTGCTGTCGTAAAATTTTCGTCCACCTACTTTAGACCTTTCTGCTTGATTATGACGTGTTCTGTTCTTCTGAATGTACGAATGCCTCGATTTTCGTAAAGGAATATGACGCAATATTCGTAAAATTTCTAAACTCATTTTGTGATCCCTTTTTCATGACGTAACACATAACTATTTTAATCATATTCCACTCTACTTTAGTTGGATTAACTTGATGTCGACTCAACACATTTACCGCATAAGTCAAGTCTGGTCTAGTACAACTTGTAAGATACAATGTCTGAAATTGTCTATTAGGCATTTCAGTAAATCCTTTACTTTCTTGTTCTCGATTTTTCCTTTCTTTATTAACCACCTGATTAGAAATCATAGGAGTTGATTATGGATGAACTTTCGCAAATCCAAATTTTATCAACATATTATCATTAAAGATTTCCTGACTTAACTTCATTATTTGATTTTCTTTATCTCTTACTATATTAATTCCTAGGAAAGTTTTCGGCTGGCCTAAATTTTTAATTGCAAAAACTTTACCAATTCTACTATCGCCTCATTTATATCATTTTCTTTATCACCCATGATTAATACATCATCTACATACAATAACATTACAACTTAATTTTCTCCAACCTGTTTAGCGAATAAACAAGGATCAATGTCGTTAAATTGAAAGCCTAATTTTTCTATCTCCTGTTTGAATTTTTCATTCCACCTCTTAGGACTGATTTTGAGGCCATAGAGGGATTTACACAACTTCCATACTTTTGTACTATCACCATCACAATTTACAATTATCCCCTCTGGAATCTCCATGTAAATATCTCGGTCTACATCTCCATAGAGAAATGCAGTTTCTATAACCAGTTGCCTTAGATGCTTTTTAAATTTATTTGCAATTACTAAAAAGGCTCTAACCAATGGCATTCTGGAAACTGGTGCATATACTTCTCTGATTTCATAAACATTTTTATCTTTAAACCCTCGGATCACCAGTCTGGCTTTAAATTTATTATTCCCTGTTTCATCAATTTCCCTTTTGAAAACCCACATAGAATCTAAGATATTCGCCTGCTTATTCTCTTTACACACCTTATCTCTGTCCACTACTATGAAAACTTCTTTATTTTTAAGCGAATTCAGTTCGGCCTTAATGGTTTCTCTCCAATTTTCTGCCTCTGACGAACTAATCACTTCCCTATACGTCTGCGGATCCCTTTGAATTTTAGCTAATAATGCATGGTATGCGACATCCATTTCACCTTTATCCTGATCTACTAATGAGTCTTCTGCTATATCTTCTAAATTACTTTTCATTGAGAAACAAACTAATGCTTTATCAATTTTCCTCGGTCGGCCCCTTTTACATTTTTCTACCTTTTCTCCCTCTGATTCCACAACTGGTTTGATGCTCTGACTTTCAAATGTCTAGTTTTTGTTACTTTCATTTTTGTACACTGTGTTTCTATATACTTTTTACTTCTATAAAACGCACATGTCTGCTCTCATATATTTTCTTTTCTTTCATTACATAAATCAAAAATCCAGTTGGTATATAACCAACCAGGACACCTTTGAATCCTTGCTCACCAAACTTGATATTTGAATTTCTCGGGATTTTTAATACAGCTAAACACCCAAAACGTTTCATCTTATCTAAATTAACTTTATAGTTAGGAACTAGAACGTTCAATGGAATTTTCAATTCAATATATTTATGATGGCAAACCTGAATCACTCATCATTGATCTAACCCTCATTTCCAATGTTCGATTGAACCTTTTGGCAACTCCATTATGTTCAGACGTGACTGGACTACTCAACTGCAACTCTGCTCCTACCGACTCATCTCCATTAATCAACGTGAGAGCTTGAATTGTTTCTTTACCCGTGAATTCCGTTCTCTGATCACACCTCAAATAAGACACCTTTTCATTTGAGCCAATTAAGGGGGGCAACTCCTTTACAATTTTCGAAAAATCGAATTTTTTTTTTGCATTACGTATTAGTTTATTCCTTCAAGAATATTGTGCAAAAGTTTCAAAGTGAAATTCAAAGTCCTATGAGAGCTACAGTCTATGAGCGTGACTCATTTCAAAGCGCATCGCCCGTGCGTCGCAGGTATACGGAGCGCTAGAGGCAGATCAACGCCTCTTTCATAATCCCTTTTGTGTACGTCGGTCCTACCTTCAATTGTAAGAGACGATTTACTTACAAGATGTTTAGGTGGTCACACCCAGAATGCTAATGAGAGTTTCAATTCGATCGTTTGGCTAATGACTCCAAAACATCTGCATTCTGGGTTTAAAATTATTGAAATTGCTGCTTTTATTGCTGCGGGTATATTCAACGAGGGATACAGTTCTATTTTAAAGATCATGAATAATTTGGGCATTCAAATTGGGACTCAATGCAAAATATTTGCTGTAAATGCGGACCATAACCGGATAGCTCGGCAGAACCGGCGCAGCTTAAATGAGATGAAAAAAGCCCGACTAGCCCGAAAGAAACAAAGTCTTCAAGAAAATGCCTTATTTGATGAAGCTAAAGGAATATTGTATGCGCCACGGATCGCAGATTAATCGGTAAGTCATTAAAATCAGTAGTTTTCATATGTAAATCCTTTAAACGCTTTTTCTTTTTCTAAAAACTACTATTTTTTTGAATTGCCGTATGTTCTCATTTAAAAACTAAACGACAGAAATTGATCAAACTTTTCACAAAGTTACTTTATAGTATTGTTGTCTATTTATACCTAAGGGTTTAAAGGTTTCTTATTGAAAAAGTATTTTTTTAAACAAAAATATAAGAAAAAAAAAAAACGGTGAAAAATTGTTCATTTTTTAACAAAAGATGTCGAATTTACAATTTTGTAATTTTTTATGCATTTGTAGATAAGCATAGAGAAAAACTACACTACTAATCGAAAACTGTTTCTTTTTTTTGTTTCAGGTCACCCAAAAAATGTGAAAAAATACGCCAATTATAAGTTGGCTCGTCACGTTGCGAACTACAAGGCCGAATAGCACCGCCATTTTGTTTGATTTTTTTTAATAAAAATTCACTTGAAGTATATTAATAGTATGTAAACATAATATTAAAATTTAGGAAATAATAAATGTTTTTGTCTCTTCAAAAAAAATTCTTAAAAAACCCATCATTTTTTCGTTTCTAAAGGAGTTGCCCCCCCTTAAATTCCTCATGCTTTTCACACATTCAATAAGGAAATTAGTAGCTTCTGATTTAGCTTTCATTAGATAAGCCAAGGCTGTTTGAGAAAAATCATCAATGAAGGCAACTATAAATTTGAAATCATTGGGGTGCGATACTGGGCTTATGGGACCCATAGTATCTGCATGAAGAATCTGCAACGATCTCACTGCTCTCCTCCTAATTTCAGTAAACGGGATTTTTGAACATTTCGAAACTAAATACGTTTCACACTGCTCAATGCTTTTGTCTCCCGGCAACAATTTTTGTCTATACTACTAGGAAACTGTTCTGATAATCTTAACAAATAATTCAAAGATGCATGACTCAATCTAAGATGCCATTTCATTGTTTCTGATAGATTATTTTCTATTTTCTTCTTTACTCCAGATTCTTTAACTAATATTCCAAATGAACTATCAACACCATCATTTATTTTATTAATTTTTCTATTATAAGCAGTAGAAATTAAATCAGAATCACCCTCGCGTTGAGTTACATTATTATTTAATAAGGCAAAATTTTCTTTCTCTCCTTCCTTATTTACCTTTAAATTAACTATCCAAAACGGCCTTTTGTAGTTACCCGAAATAAAATTTTCTTTAGTTAATGGATCAAAGATATTGATCCTTTTGTTATCTAAATACACCTGAAGTCCTTGATCAACAAGCTGTCTTAAAGAAAGTAAATTTTTATTTAAATCCTCCGAATACAACACATTATATAATATAAAATCATTCCCCCTTTTCGTTACAAGTTGAATTTTCCCTGAGCCTAATGTGTTCAAAGAGCTCCCTTTGTTCACGCCCATAATTTTTTGATTGTCTTCTTCATTATAACTTTCGAACAAAAGCTTCGTATTGCTTAAGTGTTCGGTAGCACCTGAGTCTGCAATAAATCTAATGACAATATTATCCTTAAAATTAGAATTTAATTTGGTCAATTTACCTTGCGTAGGCTCCTCAGTTTCTTCTAAGTAGCCGTAGTTCTCATCAACCGACAGAAAAACGTTAGGTTCTTGGGCAGCTCCTCTGCCAGCACCGCCTCGTCCACCTCTTGCTCCTCTCATGAGACCCCTTCCTCTTGGAGTGCCTCCTCTCGAATTGATTCCATATGACTCCTTTCTTTCATCTCCTTTGAATCTCTTCGGTGCACCTCCAGAGTACAACACCCTTTTTCTTTTTCTGCACTCATTTGATTTGTGGCCAGGCCCGTGTTAAGAGTAACATAGGTTTTGCCCAGATACTGTACAATCTCCTGAGCGGTGTCCAAATCGTCCGCAGGCAAAACACTTGATCTCTGATAAGTCGATAATCCTCATTGTTCCTTTCCCACTACCAAATTGTCCTCCTCTTTGTACCTTCGAAATCATCAATGCAGATTTGTATTAAAATCATTGGATTTTTCATTAGTAAAGTCAACCTGCGAATGCAGTAAATAGTCTTTTAGTTCATCATATGTGGCATTTTTCCCAGTTGCCTGCCTTCGTATGACATTAAAAGCATTTAAGAAAATGTCTCCGTTTTCTTTATCGGATAAATCTTCAGAATCAGGAAGACTATCGTAGAATCTCACTTTTTCTTCAAATTTAAACCAAAACTCCGACCCCTTTTCCTTTTTGGAATTATATGTTAAGCTATACAAGGCTTTTCTAGTTGCAATGATAGTTCTTCCATCTTCTAATCTTTTGTACTTCTTTAATTTATTCATGATTTCTTTGGGCTCTTTCACTTTCAGTACTTTAGAGTAATATTTAATTTCAATGTGATTAATAATGATATCACGCACTTTATGTTTATCTCCTATCTTTTTATCAGTTAACACCTCGGATTCCTCATCATCCAAAACATATTATAATCTTTTTTACTTCAACTCCGATCTAAGATAATCCTCAAACATTTCGAACTTCATTTCAGATATTAATTTATATTGTCTATTAGAACCGGAAGTTTTCTCGTTCACCTCAACTTTGTAACGCCTCACTTACACACGCAAAGGCGCATCGACACATTAGGTCACGGCACCCTTAAAAAATCCCTCTGTTATTATTCCCTCCCCTGCCCGCGGATAAGCGCCTCGCGATGCAGCGATCGCTGTCGCGCCGCTCGGCGTCATTTTCCTCTCCTAAACAAGCGTATCCCCTCCTTCCGAAGTTACATTTAAGAAACATGTACCCACTCTAGGCATGTGACGTCGCAACATGCAGCGCCGAAATTGTAAGAGAGGGAGAAGCTTGGTTTTGACTATAAAAGGTGGTGCTCTACAGAGCTCCGCTCACTCTGTTCCGGCATTCTTTTCAAAAAATATTAACTATCAATAAGACTAGAAGCTAACTAGCTATAGGCATACGTTTATCATGACGTATGCAAGCTAAAGCTGAGAGAAATAAATAAAAATCTGAAATTCCTCTCTTGATTCTAAAATTATCAAAATTCAAGCATTTTGTAAAATTTAATAAAAACAAATAAAATCATAATAAATCAAATCACAATTTAATTTTAATTAATAGCAAAACTCATACGTTTGTCATGACGTATGTAAGCTAAAATCTATCAAAATTAAATAAAATTCAAATAATAAAAAAGAAAAACAATGATTATTTTTTACGAAACTCATACGTTTATCATGACGTATGTGAGTCATAAATAGTTTTTGCATCTATTCCTTATTAAAACGAAGTAGCAACAGGCACACGTTTTTCATGACGTGTGTAAGCTAAAGAGTTTTAAATAAATAAAAAGAAAACTGATTATAACACGAATCAAAAAATATTTAACTCAATAGCAAAACTCATACGTTTGTCATGACGTATGTGAGCTAAGAGAGCTTAAAATAAGATCGAAGAAATAAAATATTAATATACACCTTTTTATTAGCGTCACTCGTTCGTTTGTCATGACGAACGTGAGCTACAAAAGGAATCATTTTATTGGCATATACGCTTTCGAGTTCTCAAGAACTCTCGTAACGTAAGTATAATTTACACGTTACATAAATTTGGCGCCCAACGTGGGGCACGAAAGGGGTATGACAATAAAATACGAATAAAATACAAGTGTACAGAAATGAAATGATTTTCTTTGATTAAACTCTTCCTTATACTTCAAATAGTATTATAATTATATTGCGATAAACTTTTATTAAAATTATAATCTTTAAGTTTTTCTTAAAAAATAAATAATCTTTAAATTAATATAAAAAGGGAAATGCGAGATTTCGATCCAGATCGAATTATAGAGAGTTGTTTGGACGCTAGGATAGCATGTTTAAATAATTTGATAGAAGAAATAATTTACTCAACTGAAAACAATGAAGAAGCATCATATGAACGTCTTGATCATGTACAATCTATAAAAGGGGAACAATATTACTTACTTCAGTGTATAATCAAATTAATAAATAAACATAATAAAAATACAAAGTTCTTTAAACAATTTAAAATTAACACAAAGAATAATGTAAGTAACATTTCACAACGTTTAAATAAACAAGATTTAGAAATTTCAAAACTTACAGATCTTTTTAATAAATTAAAATTAAATTAATTAGTAATGCCCGACGCGACATCCGATAGTTTCATGGAACATCAGTTAAGCGCGCAAATAGAGCGACTCGCGAGTACTGTAGAATATTTAGAGGATCTAGATGCCGATCGCTGGCATACAACCGCCGGTTTACACAAACAAATAGAAGATATAATATAAAAGAATAAAGAAATCCTTGCTAAATTCTATGAATTAGAAGCCGAAAGGAATGAATTTTCACTACGATTAAGGGGGCCAGCCTGGGTTAAAACCTACAAAATATCGATTTTTTTTTCTTCTTATTCGATAGGAAATTTACCGTAGAATGCGTTCCAATTGTATGTTTTACCAAAAAAAAAATTTTCTAAGTTATAATTAAAAAAATTAAAAACATTTTTTTTGGAAAAATGAAATTTTTAAAAATTATATTTAGTACTTAATTATTTAGATATTATTTACGTACAAATTCAGATTTGGATGCAGGAACGCTCAAGCAATAATCTGAAACATATTAAAAAATATTTATTTAACTGATTCTTTTAATTAATTTATTTCACTTAATTTGCATGAACTGATATGTCAGCAGGCCAGTTCAGTGGCTTTGAGAGAAAGAAATAGAGAGAGAGAGTACTACACCAAATTTGTTGGTCGCAGCTGTGGATTTAAAAGATCAGGAGAGAAAGCAAGAGAGAGAGAGAGAGAAATAAAACGGCGACGGCTGCAGGAGACGACGACCTCCGGGGAACGTTGATAAGCAGAAAGTCGCCCCAACCTCGTGGCCGAACTCGATGCGGCCGCTCAGCTGAGCACACGACCGCTATCATGTACAGCCCCGCGACAGAGGCGACGGCGAGGACTTTGACAACGCACGCACGCACGCACGCACGCACGCACGCACACACACAAACTACGCGGACACACGCGGGCGGATCGCGAAGAGGCAAGAACGCAAGCAGGTTCAAGCAACGGCGGAGATGCGCGAGCTGGCGAGCACGTGCTGCTCGGCCGGCAGACACTGAGCGCAGCGGAAGATGGCACGCGGGCGAAAGAAATAGACTGACTGTCTGTCGAACGTAAAGTTGTCCGCTTTAGAGACTTCATATGTCAAGACAGATATGACAAAACGCATATGTAACAAGACGCATCCGACATATGACGTCTCTAAAGCGGACAACTTTACGTCCGGTAGACAGTCAGTCTATTTCTCTCGCCAGCTCGCGCATCTCCGCCGTCGCTTGAACCTCCTCGCGTCCTTGCGTCTTCGCGATCCGCCCGCGTGTGTCCGCGTAGTTTGTGTGTGTGTGTGTGTGTGTGTGTGTGTGTGTGTGTGTGTGTGTGTGTGTGTGTGTGTGTGTGTGTGTGTGTGTGTGTGTGTGTGTGTGTGTGTGTGTGTGTGTGTGTGTGTGTGTGTGTGTGTGTGTGTGTGTGTGTGTGTGTGTGTGTGTGTGTGTGTGTGTGTGTGTGTGTGTGTGTGTGTGTGTGTGTGTGTGTGTGTGTGTGTGTGTGTGTGTGTGTGTGTGTGTGTGTGTGTGTGTGTGTGTGTGTGTGTGTGTGTGTGTGTGTGTGTGTGTGTGTGGTGTGTGTGGTGTGTGTGTGTGTGTGTGTGTGTGTGTGTGTGTGTGTGTGTGTGTGTGTGTCGTTGTCAAAGTCCTCGCCGTCGCCTCTGTCGCGGGGCTGTACATGATAGCGGTCGCGTGCTCAGCTGAGCGGCCGCATCGAGTTCGGCCACGAGGTTGGGGCGACTTTCTGCTTATCAACGTTCCCCGGAGGTCGTCGTCTCCTGCAACCATCGCAGTTTTATTTCTCTCTCTTTCTCTCTCTCCTGATCTCTCAAATCCACAGCTGCGACCAACAAATTTGGTGTAGTACTCTCTCTCTCTCTCTCTATCTCTTTTTCTCAAAGCCACTGAACTGGTCTGCTAACATATCAGTTCATGCATGAAGTGAAATCAATTAAATAAATTAGGTAAATAAATATTTTTTAATATGTTTGAGATTATTGCTTGAGCATTCCTGCAACCAAATCTGAATAGGAAAGCTTCAGGAAATCTCTGGGAGAATGCTATCATTTCATATCTATTTAAACAACTTCAATAGAAATTGGTAAGTATAATTTTCTATATAATTATAAACCCAAAACTTTAAATGCTTTTTTCTCAGTTATTTTATTTTTATGATTTTAGGTCAGTTGCCGCAGGATTTTTTTGGATCCATCCGTCAAATCACTTCTATATCCTGGAAAAACTTAGTGTACGAGCTCTACCACAGATCTATCGGATTGGAATTTTAAAAAGATAAGTTTAAGTGAATGCTATGTACGTGGAATTCACTTTTATTAACATGATTATTTATATTTTCCACATAAGTGTCATTAATAATTTTTTTCTTATTTCTTTCAGAAAAGTGATCCGTGACATCTGAGGTGCAACTTATGAAGAGTATTTTAAGCCTGGTCTGGTGACATATAAGTCATCGTTCTGAAAAAAAAGCTATGGCAAGTGGACAAATAAATAAAAATTTTAAATGTTTTTGATGGAACAATACTAGAGGTAAAGAACACTGTTTGGATCTTAATAATGAATAAATAGCTTAACTTGTGCGAGAAGTTGAAGTGTAAAAAGTTCCAATAATTAAAAGTGATGAATAAAATTTTTATAACTATTATACTGAAAAGTGTATTTTTTCCAATTTAATCCAGGCTGGCCCCCTTAAGTACATTCGCCAGTTACGTTATTAAAAAATTTAAAAACATAGAAAACAGATTAGATGCACGGGATATAGAAATAAAAACTTTAACGGAAAAAATGAAAAACTTATCTATTTAAATAAATTAAAATTCTGTAAATCTTTTTAAAATTAATCATTTAAGTCTTTATACTCGGGAAAAAGTCAATTATTTCATTTTATTAAAACCAAACAAATTCATCGTTACGTTTTCCTTCAACAAAACCGAGTAATGAGTCAATAGAGCAACACCAATCTCAAGAAAAATTAGACGCTATTTTTGCAAAATTAGAAAAACAGGATAAAATAATTGAAAAGTTAAATGATACGATTACAAAACTGCAAGGTGCTACTCAATTTTTAATTAATGAAAATAAAAACTTAAAACAAACCTTAAATAAATTAACAATGAATTCACCAATAATTGAAGATATGTCGGCTTTAAAAACGTATTGTCTCAAAAATATTGACGATTTAAATCAAAAGAAAAATAACGGATTAAAAGAAAAGAAAGATAAAATAAATGAACTCGATGAACGAATAGAAAATTTACCGGTTGTTTCTTCCGGAAGCAGTTCGCAAAAACTAAAAATAGAATTACCAAAATTTAAAGGGCTGGAATACGAAAGTCCAATGAAATTTGCAAACGAATTAAGAAAATATATTCAATATGCCAAACCTTCGCGATCAGAATTACCTTATTTAATTTCTCAATCATTAAAGGATTCAGCAAGGTGGTTTCTTCAAGAACAAGAAATAAATAATACCGATGAATTTGTTGAAAAATTAAAAGATCAATTTTGGAATGCGGGAATTCAAAGAAACGCAAAAAGAAAATTAGAATTCGGACGTTTCAACCCCAGCGGAAAGCAATCGCGAGTCGAAAATGCTATTCAATTATTTAGTTTAATTAAAGAATTAGAAATACAAGAATCTGAAAACGAATCAATAGATCGTATCCGCGATCATTTTGATACTAATATTAGACACGCTCTAATTGCGGAGCAAATTAAAAATAAAAGTGATTTATTTAAATTATTAACCAATTACCATAGCGATGATAAAAAGATCTTCAAGGTCAAAATCGCGCTAATAAAAACAATAAAACTAACCATAACACTAATAATTCAAATAATGCACAAAAAACGGGTTAAAATTCGCAACAAAATAAACAATGGCAAACGAAAAATGTTAATACAGTTTGCGCTTCAAGCACCCCAAAGACGAACGATAAAAATACAAAAACAACTTCCCCTAATGAAACAAAAATAGTTGAAAATAATAATAAAAAGAAAGTAAAACAAATAAATAATAAAACTAATCAACAGATAGTTGACCAGTACGATCAGGAAGTAGGTATACTGGAAATAAATTTGGAAGATACACAATCAATTAATGATTCTTCTCAGGGAAACGCCGAGTAGTTGTGCCAGGTAACTCGAAAAAAACTCAGAAAAAAACATTACATGGCACAATTCAAGAGGAAATAAATAAAATGATTAATACAAATTCTATCTTCGAGGATCCACGAGAAGAATTATTATTTGATATAGCGCCAAACGGAGAAAATATTGATATAAAACATTGCAGTGAAATAACATGTATATCCCTAAAATTTTATAATGAAAATAAATTAATGTTTGAAAATTGCCCGAAATTACCGACAAATGGAAAAATAATTAAAGGAGCAACAGGCGCGAAATCAACATGATCATGAATCATGAAGATCTAATAAAAAATCTAAAAAATTTGAGCGAATTGAAAAACAGATCCATTCATTTCAAAACTTATAGATTTAATTAATAATATGAACTAATATGCAAAATCACACCAAATCAAAATAAAATAATATTACCACAAGAAATATTACAATCATTTATAACTCACGTACATGAAAAATATGGACACATAGTGCAAGGTATGCGCCTTGCATGGGTTCGGTGGGAAGGAGTGATTAATAACAAACAACACTTGAGGGTTTATGAGTATATATAATACGTACAGTTCGACGGCTACAGATAGTCTGAGCTTTTCTCCGCGCTCGGCTGTATACAAGTCTAAGTTACATAATGAATGTTTACCCCCCTCGCGGAATCTCACACGTAGCCATACACTACATTCTTCCCCCTTTTTTTTACTGGCGCTTATTACCGGCTATTTACCGTATTTTTATTACCGCTATTATACCGTGCCCGCGTCCGTTTGTACCCGGTATTTTGACGGCGATAATGCTTTGACAATAGTCGCGGCTATTCTTTTGTCTCCTGATACGCCATGATTATCTATGAGTACTTTTTCGCCATCGTCAAATGTTATTTTTCTTGATGTATTTGATAAGGCTTGTGCCTCCTGCTTCTGCATCACCTTGTCCTTTAGCACCGGACGCAATAAGTCGAATCGCGTTCTCAGCTCTCTTTTGTAGAACAGCCAAGCTGGCGACTTTTCTGTAGTGCAGTGCGGAGTGCAGCGGTAATCAACTAGAAAAGCGTTTGCCTGCGATTATCATTAACTATATAACTTAGCAGCCCGTGCCTAGCAAATAGTTCGTCTAGAATTTCTATAACTCTACTTGCTTTTGTGTTTTGCTTAACGTTATAGACTTCCGACCACTTTGAGTAGGCGTCTACTATAATTAAATACATGTCATTAAAAAAAGGTCCTAAAAAGTCGCAGTGCAGCCTATCCCAGACCTTTTCGGGCCACGGCCAAGGGGTGATCTGTACGCGTGGTCGGGTTTGTGCGTTTACAGCACAAATTTTGCATGCTTTTACTTGCGTTTCAAGATCTTCATCTATACCCGGCCACCATACGTACGATCTAGCGTAAGCTTTTATTTTTACAATTCCTAGATGCGTAGAGTGCAATTCTTGTAATATTGTGCTTCGCAGACACTCCGGAATTATTATTCGGTAGCCCCAGAACAAACAATTATTTTCTACCGAAAATTTTCTCTTCGTCTACTAGCTTATCACTGCTATTTGGCCACCCAAACATACACAATTTTAAAATAGTTACTAACGTTCTATCTCTTTTAGTTTCCCGCGCTACGTCTTGCCATGCGATAATGTTTGGGTTATCGGCAATATAATGCATAGGAGAAAAGTCTGGCTCGAAAATGTGTGTGTCGTCTTCAATCGGAAGACGGGACAACGCGTCGCAGTTACCATTCTTTTCTGATTTTATCCATTCTATATCGTAGTCGAACGCGGACAACATGTAGGCCCAGCATTGCAGCCGGCTTGCTGCCATAACTGGTATGCCCTTTTTCGGTCCAAATATTGTTTCTAATGGTTTATGGTCAGTTCTTAGAATAATTTTTCGCCCGTAAACATAATCATAAAACTTAGTAAAACCAAACACTATCGCGCTGGCTTCCTTATCGTTTATAGTCCTATTACATTCCTTTTCTGGAATGCGTTTCGATGCATAAGCTATCGGTCTCTCCGTGCCGTCTTTGTACTTTTGTGACAATATTGCCGAGAGTCCGTAGCTTGATGCATCTACTGCTAATACTATTTGCTCCTCCGGGTCAAAATGCGCTAATACATGTGGAGATATGAGCTCGTTTTTCACCCAGCAGAAGGCTTCCTCACATTCTTTAGTCCATACAAACGTCGGTTTTTTCCCGCAATCAAATAATGCTCTTAATTTTTCGGCTTTATTTTGTAAAATCATAAAAATTTATGAGACCTAAGAAGGAGGAAAGCTCTGCTTTGTTTGTTGGGTGAGGCGCTTCTACCATCGCTTTTACCTTTTCCTTTGATTTGTGTAAGCCCTGTTTATCAATTACAAATCCGAGAACCTCGATCCTATCCTTCATTAAATCGCATTTGTCTTTGTTAAGGGGGCCAGCCTGGGTTAAATTGAATGAAATACAGTTTCCAGTTTAATAGGTATAACAATTGTATTCATCACTTTTGATTGCTGGAACTTTTTACACTTTAACTACTCGCACACTTTAAGCTATTTATTCATTATTAAGACCCAAACAGTGTCCTTTACCTCTAGTATTGTTCCATCAAAAACATTTAAAATTTTTATTTATTTGTCCACTTGCCACAGCTTTTCTCTCAATAAAGTAACTTATACGTCACCGGACCAGGTTTAAAATACTCTTCATTACCTGCACTACAGATGTATCGGATCACTTTTCTGAAAAAAATTACATATACGGTTATTGTAGACACTTTTTGTCCATTTTCGTGCAAAATATTAGTAATTGCCTAAAATTTTGGACAAAAAGTGTCTACAATAACCGTATATGTAATTTTTTTCAGAAAAGTGATCCGATACATCTGTAGTGCAGGTAATGAAGAGTATTTTAAACCTGGTCCGGTGACATATAAGTTACATTATTGAGAGAAAAGCTATGGCAAGTGGACAAATAAATAAAAATTTTAAATGTTTTTGATGGAACAATACTAGAGGTAAAGAACACTGTTTGGGTCTTAATAATGAATAAATAGCTAAAAATGTGCGAGTAGTTAAAGTGTAAAAAGTTCCAGTACTCAAAAGTGATGAATACAATTGTTATACCTATTAAACTAGAAACTGTATTTTATTCAATTTAACCCAGGCTGGCCCCCTTAAGCTGAAGGCCTCTTTCTGTTAACCGTTTACATACTTTTCTTAAATTGTATAAATAACCCGTTACAAAAATGTTGTCCATGTATGCTATTACGTTCGGTATCCCTTGAATACTTTCTTCCATAATTGGTTGAAATTCATTCGGTGCAACCGACGTACCTTCCGTGAGTTTCGTGTATTGAAAAAGTCCCATATGCCTCGTTATAGTGAGATATTTTATAGATTCTTTTGCTACCGGAATTTGCATGTACGCATACGGAAGATCTAGTTGTGTATACGTTTGACCACATTGCAAGACTTCGAAAATTTCATTTATCCGCGGGAACGCCCGTTTTGATTTTATTAGATATGGATTCAAAGTTAATTTGAAATCGCCGCAAATTCTTACTTTATCTTTACCTTTCGGAACCGGTGCTATGGGCGTTGCCCACTCGCTCGCTTCTACACGTTCCAAATGTCCTGCTTCCATCAATCTTTTAATTTCGCATTCTACTTTCGGTTTTATTGCAAACGCTACGTGTCGTGCGCCGAGCGTGTTTGTATCGGTTGTACATGTAATGAAATTTCGCGTCTGTTATATACTCCTGGCGTCTCACTAAATAATTCTGTAAATTCTTGAATAATCGTGTCCCGAACTTCCTCTGTGTTTATATTTAATTATCTTTTGTTGTCTTCCACAGTAATGTCGGTGTGTTTGTATACATTCAATGGCCAGAGACCAAACTCTGCTAGCCATTAGCGTCCAATAAGTGGAATCTTATTACCTTTCAAAATTAAGCAATTTAAATGTTTACTTTTCCCGTTCAATGTTACTAGAATATTTTTTAATAGGCCCCGTGGTTTCATGCAATATCTTCGTATCCAAGTAAATTTGTATCGCTTTTCTCGATTTTAAGATTACTAAATTCTTTATAAAAAAATCCTTCCGACATTACCGTGAAATATCGGGCTTGCTATAAATTTATTTACGTACTTATTACCTTCGCTTAATTTTTCGCTCACATTAATTGAGAAAAAGTCCGCGTAGTAATCTTGTTGACCGTCGTCTGCGTCCTTGACGTCGTCGCTGTTGCCCCCTGCCTGCTGCTCGCTGTTGTCTTTACCGCTCAGGAATTTGTTGGCTCTCTTCTTCTTCCGAATGCATGCTCGCTCCAGGTGCCCCTTAGTATTACAAAATCTGCACGTAAGCTCCCGATATCGGATGCGTGTGTGCGATGCCCTGTTCCACCGCAGCAGTAGCACATTTGCTCGTCGTTTCGGCTCGTTGATCCGTGGCTGTTACTGTATATATTTTCATGCCCTTGAGTGCTGCGCTTAATTGTTGCCTGATTTGTGTGTATTCGATTGCGTGACTCCTTGTGCTGCTGCTTTATTGAGAAATTTTCTTACTGCGCTCGCTGCATTTTTCATGGCATTTTCGCGCGCCGTTGCTTCTTTTAAGGCGTTATCAAAATTTAAACTTGATAGCTTAAACAATTCGACCCGAATGGAAGTCGTCCAAAATGCCACACACAAATCGGTCCCTCAAAGCCACATTCAGATCCGCAAAATTACAATCTAGAGATAACCGTCGAAGTCGCGTCGCAAAGTCCGAGACTGTTTCGTTCGTCTCCTGCCTTGCTCGGTTGAACGTACAACGCTCCATAAGTTCTGACGGTGTCGGCTTTAAATGTTCTTTCATTAGCTTAACTAATTCTTCGTATGTTTTCTCTGTAGGTTTATTAGGCGAGTACAAATTTCTGCACAGCTTGTATGTGTCTTCATCACAATGCGTTAGTAAGAATGCTCTTTTCAACTCCGGCGTCGTCACATTGCATACCAGGAAATAGAGCTCGAGCCTCTCTGTGAACGACTCCCAGCGTCCGTCTCCAATTCGAATAAAATTTTGGCGTCTCCCGATATTTCAGAGTCACTTTTACTGCCCGTGTCTTCTTGCGTATCACACACTGCATTTTCATCACGTTCTGTGTTTGTCTGTGATTTTATTAGTGTCACTAACCTTTCACGTAGTACGTCTCGTCTTTCGCTCTCGTCTGCCTGTACGCCATGTTTTTGAAGCTCCTGGAGTATGTCTGCTTTCAATAGTCGTTGTGCTTGGCCCGCTGTTAATTCATCGGCCTTTTGCTCCGGATCTTCTGATTTGCTCTTTGTTTCGTACGTCTTGCTACCACTCATTTGCCACAGCCACTCAATCACTGTAGGTATACGCCTTGCATGGGTTCGGCGGGAAGGAGTGATAAATAACAAACAACACTTGAGGGTATATGAGTATATTTAATGCGTATAGTTCGACGGCTACAGATAGTCTGAGCTTCGCTCCGCTCCGCGCCGCGCTCGGCTGTATACAAGTCTAAGTTACATAATGAATGTTTACCCCCCTCGCGGAATCTCACACGTAGCCATATACTACACATAGGATCACAAAAAATATATAATTTAAATCATGAACATGTTGTTGCTAATAAATTACGTAAACGAATTTATGGAATTTTAAAGATCTGTAATATTTGTCAAAAAAAAAGAAACATGTACCCACTCTATGCATGTGACGTCACAACATGCAGCGCCGAAATTGTAAGATCAAGAGAGGGAGAAGCTTAGTTTTGACTATAAAATGCGGTGCTCTACAGAGCACCGCTCACTCTGTTTTGGCATTTTTTTCAAAACTCACTCTTGCTCCGTCATCTTTTCAAAAAACATTAACTATCAATACGACTCGAAGCTAACTAGCTATAGGCATACGTTTATCATGACGTATGCAAGCTAAAGCTAAGAGATTAATTAAAAGAAATTCTCAATATACTTAATTAACATTATTTAAAAGCACTCGAAGCTAACTAGCTATAGGCATACTTTTATCATGACAAATTATAATTTAATTTTAATTAATTTTTATTTAAAATAGGAATAATTTAAATTGGGAGGATACTATGGACTCGCTTAAATTTATAGCGATTTCTTTTCGTAGGTAAGGGAAATGACTGTAGCTAAATATCTTCTAAAATTTTCGTTAAGTTGAATTTGATTTATTATGTCAGGGAAAACTGCAGCAGTTTAAGCAGCAATTCCCTTTTAAATAAATCTAAATACTTTCCTCTAAAATTCTAAAGCAGGAAAACTGCGGAATTTTGAGAGAAAAACTCGAAAATTTCAGGATAAATATTAAGCAGGAGAGGAGGAATCGAAAGGCAGACACCAAGCCTTTTCGCTGTTTGAAATACTCAGATGTGCAGAAGATCAGCTTATAAGAGTATTACGGAGGGGAACTTTAATTTGTTAAAATAAATAGATTTAATAACGTTAAATCTACTTAAGTGGAGAGAGAGAGAGTTTATATATTTTATTTTTATGCATATATATATATATATTTGTACGAAAAAGAGCAGATGTAGGGAGAAAAATAGGGAAAAATACGGGGCGCAGTAAATGAGCGCTATATGTATTTTTCCTATTTTAAGGAAAGGAAATGGAGTTACCCTAAGGAACTCCTAGAAAAAGGTTGAAAGAAAAACGAAAAGGAAAGTGCAAATTGCAGCACCTTTCGCTTTAAGTTAGTTAAGGTGTCGTTGACAATGCGCAGTAACAAAGCACAAATGTCGAAAAGGAGACAGAGTAGTGTGAGAGAGAAAAAGGGAGCGAGTTGCCCTAAAGAACTCTAAGAAAATTCAAAGAAATTTTGTTAGTTGTAAATGTAATTTTAGTTTATTTAACAAAAAAAACTAATAATAAACTAAAATTTGTACAAAATAAAGAATATTTACGTCTAAAAAATCTCCGGTACAGCGGCTCCACAGAAGGGACGGGGCAGCGATGCGGCCACTGTCTGAACGGCGAGGCAATGATGCCCTAGGGTGTCACCTCGTAGACGGGAAATCGGCCTTTGCAGAAGGTCTGAGGAGGAACTACTGCTTGGAGCAAAAGAGAGGCTCAAGATGCAGAGAAAGCTGCAGAGCGACTGAGGACCAAACTTCGGCTTTTACTGAGAGGTCCGCCCTTATATACTCTAGGGCTTTCCTCCCCTTATGGGTCTTAGGTGGGGAGAAAAGCTTGGCTTCGCTTGGGAAGCGGGGCTGTTTGTTTTGTTATTTTCTTATATTTTAGATTAATAATGTTCTGCATTTGCCGATTTCCCGTTTCACATGTATTCTTATAACTATTTTAAATTTTTACAACGAATTACAATATGATTATCAATTTATTTCTATGGTTATTAAAACAATTTTCCTTCTATTATTTTAGTTTATTAAATTGTTTAAAATTGGAAATGGAAATATACGTTACTTTTGTTTATTTTTGTAAGTTCATTTATTGTTTATAAATGTGACAGAAATGTTGTTTATTAAAGAAAATAAAGTTTGGAAAATTGTTTTGATTCCCTTTTAAAATTTATAATATAAAGAATAAAATTGAGTATAGATATATATGTACGTATTAACAATATAGGCGCTTGATTATTTGTAAAAATTAATACTTACTGTGTTTAATATTACAAGGTAAATTGAGGAAGGTTGGAGAAAGTTTCTGCCAACGGGGAATTCTAAAGGAAATTTTTTTTTTTGCTTGCACGTGGTCAGTTCAAAAGGGCTAGTCCAGCGCGGGAGTCGCGAGTTGTTAATTTTTTTTTTGCTTCCTGTCCCTTTTGTCGCGTTCGTCGCTTGGGAAAGCATAACGTACTTTCTGACTTTCCTTTGCTTAGAATTTTATTTAGAAATTTTCCTTATTATCTAGTACAGATGTTCGAATGCGCATTCGTAGTAGCCGCGCATTTACATGTATGTGTTTGTGTATTTGTGAGGTGTAGCTTTGAGGTAGAGCAGAAAAGAAAGAAATTAAAATGAATCAGGGAGAGTCATTACAAAATAATAAAAAAGAAAAACAGTGATTATTTTTTACGAAACTCATACGTTTATCATGACGTATGTGAGTCATAAATAGTTTTTGCATCTATTCCTTATTAAAACGAACTAGCAACAGGCACACAAGAAATATTTAACTCAATAGCAAAACTCATACATTTGTCATGACGTATGTAAGCTGAGAGAGCTTAAATAAGATCTAAGAAATAAAATATTAATATACACCTTTTTATTAGCGACACTCGTTCGATTGTCATGACGAATGTGAGCTACAAAAGGAATTATTTTATTGGCATATAAGCTTTCGGGTTCTCAAGAACTCTAGTAAGTATAATTTGTACGCTACAACTTGAATTCTATCAGATAGATTGACAACTGATTTCATGCTCTCACTGAGCTATTCTTTTATTATAGTATCAAATTTTTCATTTATTTTTCGATCAAACAACTTTTCTAATTCGTTGCTCGTAATCTCCTTCAGTTTCTTTTCAACAATTGGAGTAATCATTTTGTTACACATACTACTACTGCTATTTAAATTATTATTCATATTAAATTCGGGAAAACAACTCACCACTCCGTCCATTTCCTGTATCTCGTCCTCTTTACCACCTGAGTACCGCCCCCGTTTCTCATAAAATTCAGCCATCACCTTACCTTCCTGCAGAGGCTCATTCCAATCAGGAACCGCTGGGGCCAGTCTCTCGCGGACTATGGGACACCATGGTAGAAATGAATCGGACCTGCACCTACTCGCAATCTCCACATTACTTATTATATGAGGTACAGATTTAACTTTTGTGGTCTGAGTAACATTCGTTACTTGATCTCCTGACGATCTCTCGAGCTTTTCTTTTAATAGATTTCCGAATGACTCCCTCAAATCCATCACCAGATCCTGTTTAAATTCCTGGTGACTATTTTTGATTGATTCCTTCAAATTTTTAATCTCCTCCTGTAGTTCATATTGCAATGCCTTCTGGTTATCCGATATCTAGTCAACAATCTCCTGATGAGTTACACCATCTGATTGTAACGCCTCCGATGGTGGGGTTGGCGAAATGCCAAGCGAAATGACTCTCTCCGATGTCATCAACACCCAATTCACCAGAATTCTGCATTAATCCCCTTCATTTAGTAGATGATTTATTTTAATCACTTTAGTCGTTGAGAATGAGATGTAAATGGAGCCATCCTCTCTCCTTGTCAACCAAACTGGGCTTCCATTATGCGACGTATACATTTTCTCCCGCAACCAAATTCTCCACACAATCTCCTTTACCGTGTTCAATTCTTCTAGAAATAATTAAATAAATTAATATTTATAATTTAAATTTTTATAATAAGTGTTTTATTCTTATTTTTTAAAACTCCTAATTTAATTCCCAAGAACACCTCACGCATACATGCTTTATACCTGTAAATTCACCTGTTTCGATTCGAATCGTGACGTCGATTTTCTCCTATACGTATTCAATTATAACAACTACAAACACCTTACATCAGCTGATATTACGGCTTCAGCTAGGCATTGAACACGATTTATTAAGGTTTAGATTCTTATTCAACTGTACACGACGTCAACAACTAAAACAACTAAGTACGCGCTATTTTAATAAACAACTATAACACCTATGTGCACACATCACCTCACCTTGAAACTAACCTGCCGTAATATCCATTGCTATTTAATTTCGCAGAGCGGTGTAGCTAGCATCCACCGGCGCGTAAATCAAAAGTACACCGCCGAATTTCCGCTATATATATATATATACACCCACTGTTTCCGCGAGCCTACTACTACTCTCAACTGCAGTGTACCACATGTATATTACACACCACTACGCGCGCTCTCTCCGCCTCGCGCACTTGTTCCGCACATCGTTCTCTCGGTTTCTCCACCATGACCAGGCGCCCGGGCGGCACCGACCGCCTCTGCCTCGCTTTTACCGCGCGGCTGCCTTCTTTCTCTAACACACAGTTTGGGCGGTCCGCGCGCTGTCTCTCTCCCACTACATACTTTCCTCCGAGCAAGCGCGCTGTCTTCTCCACCTCCGACTCTAGGCGATGCGCGCGCACTCCTTCCTCACGCGCCCCATATTCCCCCTTCGGGTTCGCGTTCAAGCCCACGCGGAGACTGTCAGGCAGCCATCTTTGTAATGCTGCCCGCGCATGCTCCCCACCGTTTGCCGGTTCGAACAAGCAACACGTGTTGCCGGTCCGCGGAATTCTCGCAATTCAACAATTTCCTTTATGCTTTGTGGCCCCTGAAAACACGAAACACCCACGAATTTCACAAATCTTATTATATTTTAGTTAATCCGTCACTTTGATTTAGTTAATCAACTACTATCTTCCGTAAATTATTATTTTATTTTTCAACTTTAACACCAATCGCGTTTCACTTGAATTTTTCAATTTTTTAAAAACCTACATTTTTTCATCAATTTCACTCCCGTACTTTTTGACACTCCCAAATCGTATTATAGAAAATATAAGACAAAAACTTACTTTCTCCTGTCATCCTCCCTGGACTCCATTTGTAAAGATAACTGTAAAGATAATCCTCACAAACGAAATATGTTTTTGTACATGTAAATTTTGCCAACACAGGCGAATAAAGGTATATCTATGTATCTATTTATCTATCCTCTCCCCTCCTTCCCCATCCTCCCTCCTCCTCGGTGATATTCCTCAACTCCTCCTCAGTAACCTCCTTATTATTGAACCCCTCCTCAGTCCCTCCTCAATTTTTATGAAATTGTAATTTTAGCTCCAAAAAATGTGGATAAAACATTTACAATAAATTTCTTAATCGAATAGCGATACAGTATACGGTATATTAAATCATTAACATAGCAGAAAACGATAAGAAAATAAAAGCAATTATATCGCTAAAGCAAATATATCGGTAAATGAAGTTTTGTATCGTATACAGGTAAAGAAAAGGAGGAAAATTATTTTCTAGAAATCGACTCGCTCCGCTCGTTCACCCCCCATTTGCGATACAGACGAATTCTAGAAAATAATTTTTGCATTTTTCACCTGTTTTTTATCTGTATACGATACGAAACTTCATTTACCCAATTGCTTTAGCGATATAATCGAACACATTTTCTTTTTTAGTCAAATTCTATAAAATAATTTTTTACAACCATTATTTTATTTCAAAACTATTATTTCAATATAAAATTTTCAGCAACACGATAATTGCGTCTTTTTTTAATTTTAAGTTACTTTGAAGTAATCTATTCGGAGTTAGCGAGTTTAAAAATTCTGTTGAAATTATATTTATTAAATGTTCATTATTATCGTTTTCTTCTATATCAAAGATTAAATATTTCGTAAACTGTATCTGTATACGTTTGTATCGGTATATGATTTTGAAGCTAAAATTACACTTTCATAAACATGTTTATTTTTCATATCTTTACGTATCCAAAAAGGGTCTCCCCCATTAAGACTGGCAATATGCCCTTTTTCTAGATTTCGAATATAACCTATTGAACCTTGTTTGGGTACTTAATTAATTAATTAATTAATTTTTTTCTCAGTTAAATCAGTTAAAAAAAATCTGAAAAAATTCAGGCTACTATTTCGATAGCTAGGCAAAATACCTGAAATTTTTCAGACCTATTGAAGATCACCTTCAAGGTAAAAAATATATAAAACTTTAATTGCATTTTTAATACCTTTAAAATGGACCTACAACAAATTTTTTTTTTCAAAATACCTGTTTTAACTTCAGCTAAATGCCTCAAAAAACTGCAATTTTTAGGTTATTTTGACCCGTATTCAATCGTTAACACATTCAAACTCTTTGAAAAAAATTCTTTTTGTTGAAAATGTATTAACATATACGCCTGGATATTTTGGGATTTTTTAAAGCTCATTTTGACGATTAAAAACAATTAAAAATCCTCAAACAAGTGTGTAAAAAGCTTAAAAAACCTCAGAAAAGTAGGTAAAAAGCTTAAAAATCCCATTAAAAACCTTATTATTTGTCATCCAAATTCTGTTACCATCACAATTTTGTTCTTATAACATACATATTTATTAATTTCAAAATGATATTACGATTTCATCAAGATTTTAAGGGTGAGCCATTTTAGAAAATCCTGATACATGATTATTTCTGTTGTTTCAGATGATTTTTGAGGAGGTTATCTCTTACAATTCTATGTCAGAAAACTTATTTAACTTTAAATTTATCTTTTTCACTTCAAAAAACATCTTTTTCTTTATTAGAATTAATTTCCATCTTTACTATTTTTTGAGATATTTAGAAATGAAGAAAACAATCAATTTTCTACTAGTATGTTGATAATTACGTTAAAAATGATTGTATAAGTTTGTACAAGACCGCATTTTCAAGCTAAAAGCATAAACTTTCAAATACTGTTGAGATTTTCGAGATGCGTAATCGGTTCAAAAACTATACAGAGTTTTATTTATTTATTTATTTATTTATTAATCATTAAACGGGCTAATCAGCCCTTTATAAATTACAAAGTTTAATACATTGCTGTGAGAGAGCGCAACGCAGTTTTAAATGCACCTATTTGTGTAATATCTACTATCTCGGTTGGAAGGCCATTCCATATTCTGCTCAATCTAGCCACTGTTGAATAAAAACCAAGATTCGAGGAGTATGTATACTCAGTGACTGGTCTTATGCTCCTTAATGTGTAATTCTGATCACGAACCCTGAATAGTTCCAAAGTCACCTGGCCCACAAGCCCATTCATAATTTTGTACATAAATAAACCATCATAATATCTATGCAGGGAGCTAACAGTTCTAATTTCAAATTTCTTTGCCCACCTTGTGTAATCGTGATCAAACACGTGCATAGGTGAGCCACTCTTGTAGGCTAGATACCTAATCACTTTATGTTGAACTGATTCAAGCATCACATTTAAGTAAGAATAATGTGGCGACCATATAGGCGAACAGTACGTTAGGTTTGGCAGTACGATTGTATGATACAGATGAATAATCGACGAAGTATTTACAAAATCCATAGTGAAACGTCTAATAAAACCCACCAGGTTTAAGCACTTAGATGTGACCATATTGATATGCTCTCTGAACGTGAACGAAGAATCCATAATAATACCAAGGTCACTAATAACATAAACACGATCAAGAAGAGCTCCATCAATATAATAATCACATAGTGACCTATCCCTGCCTCTGTAAAACGAAATAGATTTACATTTCGATACATTTAGTAAAAGTCCATTTTGAATTGACCAACTATAAAGATCATCCAACGCTTTTTGTATCATACAGATATCATTGAGCGAAGTCACAATTTTATACAGTTTTAAATCATCCGCATATAGTAATACACATACTCCATTCAAAACTTGTGTAAGATCATTTATAAAAATACTAAACAATAGTGGTCCTAAATGTGACCCTTGAGGTACACCCGACAGTATAAAAGTAAAATCAGATGTACTACAGCCTATTCTAACTGCCTGAGATCTATTTACCAAATAAGATTCTATTAGATTATATAATTTACCACGAATGCCAAAATTCCATAATTTTCCTAGTAGCCTATTATGATTCACTCTATCAAATGCCTTTGCAAAATCCGTGTACACAGCATCAACTCTATTAGAGCCATCAAGCGCTGACGAAACGTACTCATTAAAAATGGTTAAGTTTGTAAGCGTTGATCGACCCTTAATGAATCCATGCTGTAGGTCAGAAATTTTATAAGATAGTTTTGCAGCTAATGACTGAGCAATAAAACAATCTAGAATCTTAGGCAAACTACTGAGCAATGAGATAGGTCTGTAGTTGGAGATATCATTCTTACATCCACTCTTAAAAATAGTTGTGATATAGGATGATTTCCAATATGATGGAAAACAACCCTTTAATAAAATTTTTCTAAATAAACTATTTACTGGGGTTCGCAACGTAGACCAGCATCTCTTTAAAAAATACTGTGTAATACCATCAGGACCATGTGCTACAGAATCACTCAACGAATTTACAATCCTATCAACCTCCATTTCATCGAGATCAATCTCCGATATTTCATCCACAACATGATCCAATCTATCCACTGGGTCTAAATTACTATTATAATATACAGAACTGAAATATTCGGAGAATAATGATACATGTTCAGATTCACCTGATGACTCTGACTCTTTGAGGTACATATCGGACGGCAAACTATTATCTCCACGCTGTGATTTAACAAATGACCAGAAATTACGTACGTCATGCTTTACATTCTTTTCTATTTTACTTATAAATTGAAAATACTTTCGCCTGGACATACGTATACATACTGCACGCTGTTTCTTAAACGCAATATAATTATCTAAGGAGCCATTTATTTTCCAATAAACGTGTAACCGTTTTTTGGCTTCAATTGCTTTTATTAAATCTAAATCATACCACACTGGGTATGAACTGGGGTACTTGGTCTTAAAAGGTACAAATTTATCGATACAATCATACAAAACTTTATAAAATAGATCTAAATTTACATCTATATCTTTGTTCTCTAATATAGTATCCCAGTTCACAGCCTTTAAAAACTCATCCACACCTTCAAAGTCTGTTTCATAAAAATTACGTAACTTGATCTTGTTTACAATAATGTCTTCTTTTCCCTTGATTGCAAAGAAGCTTCCTTCATGGTGTGAGTCGTTGGAAAATAGCTGATCATCCAGGTCCATAGGAGCCACCAACCCTTCAGGTGCAAATAGCAGGTCCAAGGTGTATCCTTTACTCGGCAAAGGTGGATAGAATTGATTTAAATCCATCGTTGAAAATAGTTGGCAGGTTATTTCACATTTTGTTCTTAATGCAGGACATATATAACCAGTCTGCTCAAACAACAATGGGTTGCCCCTCCAGATAATGTTAGGAAGGTTAAAGTCCCCGACGAATATCCATTGGTAATTACGGTAATTCTCTGCCAACTGATTCACTAAGTGCACAAAATCAATGAACATTTGTGAAGAGGTGCTAGGCGGGAAATATACCGCACATAAAATGAATTTTTTATACACAGCATCAATTTTTATAAATAAAATGTCCAAACCAGTGTTGATATCTAATTGTACTGCATTTAAGCCAACCTTTACTGCCACTAAGATACCTCCGCCTCGAGTTACTGATTGGGATAATATCCTGTCTTTTCTGAAGATCTGGTATCCAATCAGTCCAAGTTCTCCAGAACAGATACTTGATTTCAACCATGTCTCACTGAATACTAGTAGATGAGGTACCTGGATAAGCTGAAACAGTTTATTTTTTAATAATGATAATTTGTTACACACTGAGCGAACATTCTGATAGAAGAGGATAAGTTTATTATCTAATGTTGTTGATGAAACCCCTGTTTCGCACCAGTTGATGAAACACTCGCTTCCTTCTTACTGTGATTTTTCTTTTCAACTAATCTAGGTTCACCGTTATAGAACCTCACAGTTAGGGCAGAAGAACCTTTCTGATTAGTAGAATTTGCAGCTTTCCACAAATTTTTACAATTTTCTCTTTGACTTGGTGTGAGATCCTGCGCAACTTGTATAAAATCTGGGAGCAATTTCTTATTTCTTAAGACTCGAGTAACCTCATGGCGTGAGCTAAATCTAATAATCAAAGGTAGAATACTATTACGTGATGTTGGTTTGGAAAATCTTCTACACACTATCAAATCAAGATTTAGGTTAGATATTTTACCAAGTATATTTTTAACCTTATCCAAATCTGAGGTATCTTGGTCTACAGTAACATTATACATTAATAGATTACAGGACCTGGCTAAACGATCTTGAATCTCATGAGAGATGTTTCCTACTGATATTTGAGTGTTATCCCAATCAGCTTGAACACTTTTAGCCCCATCCAACACCATGCGATCAGAATTATTTTCCACTGCCCTCACCTTTGCACTTAACGTGTTTAATCTTGTGTTGAGATCAGCAATGTTACTAGCGTTACAGTCAATCATTGTTCTGTGTAGAGAGAGGTTGTTGTCAATTGATGCCATTCTATTATCCAGTGAGACCAAACTATTTGTAACAGAGTCCAATTTATCTAAGATTTCCTTTAATAAACCATTAGTCTGCATGGGCTCAGTAACACCATTATGGGATGTGATGTGCGGCAACTCTCAGCACAGTCAGGATGATACACTGAATCACATGATCGACATGAGTAAAGTTGACTGTCTTTCTTTACTTCCACAGCTTTGGTGCAACAAGGACAGATATCACTAGGCATCTTTAATAGTATTTATTTATATACAACAATAACCGAAATAAATTTTTTCCACTTGTTCCAACTATTTCTTTGTATGACTAAGTTATTTTTGAGGTTATGTATTCAGCAAAACATGTGCTCCAAAACTCCAAAATTATAAATCCACTTTGAGAGTAGAGTTTGTAAGTCCAAACAATATAAATTAGCACTAAATGGAGCTGATTTTTTGCTAATCAATTACAGCATAGATATTAGCTACCAAAATACTTTATTTATTTATAATAAAGCACAAAAGCGGAACTATTTAAATATACTGCCGCGCTCGCTCATGACCTCTGGAGAACTTTTATGAGGGTTAAAGTTTTTGACTATTTTATTAGTTTTTAAATGTTAATAAAAAGAGGAAACTTAATTTTTTTTCAAATGTAAATGTTTTTTTCTAAAGCTTTTGCTTCATAGAAAAGAATGCCGTCGCAATTTGGAAGCTCCGATAATTTTTCGCAATAATATAAAACTTTCTTTCTTCCCAGATTTTTGCCGAAGGGTGGGGAAAGCATATGAAGGGGAGTGTATATATATATATTGTAACGGGGTTTATGCTATTTATTCAGTCTCGCGAAGGAGACCTTTCTCCTCCAGGCGGGTGCAACTGTACTCGCGTGCTGGATGCGAGCGCGTCCCTCGCGCTCGCGTAGCTGCCCGTCCCTTGGACAGCTGATGCCGGCCGCTAAGCACTACTGGAGAGGGGCGGTATCCGAGAGGTTAGGCGGTAAGAAACTGGGTGTCGAGTAGACCCGCGGACTACTCGAAGAAAAGACACGATCGAGTAAAGTAGATGTTGGAGGCCTTTATTGCCACCATGAAGTAAGTTACAAAGATCCGCGTCCCGGGGATGTTAGTCGAGATAGGGTGGGTGAGCCGAGTGCTCCGAACGCGCGCCAATATTGTCGAGCGGAGCCGCGCGTGAACACAAATGCGCGCGCTTCTATGAATTCTCGGCCATACCGAGAATTCGCCAGCTGGCGCCAGCTCGCGACGGCGCGAGGGTACCCCGCAGTACCCCGCGTCACAATATAATAGGGGCGTACCACCCTACTCGCTCCGCTTGTCCACCCCCCATTTTGCGATACAGACGAATTCTAGAAAATAATTGTTGGATTTTTCTCCTTTTCCTTATCGGTATACAATTTTGAAGCTAAAATTACACTTTCATACAAATGTCGATTTTTCATATCATTAAGAAAAAAAATTTCATCTATAACATTTTCGTTTAATACTATTTTTTTTTTGAGATGTTTCTTACTTTACTTTATCGATCATAATTTGGTAAAAAATTGCGATTGCCTACATTTAAAAGCCAAAATTGAAATTTGATATCATTTTTTGAATTTTGTTTTATTTTGCTTTAATGACATACATTTAAAATTTTTTCACAGTATACCTATTTTTTATAATTCCTATATATATTTTATAAGGGGGATAATCTTAGGTTTTGACCTTATAACTTGGGAGGGAGTTTTATTTATTGAAGTAAATTATGGAGGACGACGGAAGGGAATTCGTCGCCGTCGAGCTGTCCTGCAATATTTGTGTTGCGCAGATAGGCTCTACAAGATGAGGAGAGGAGTATCTGGAGAGTACCTGGTGCTCGAGTTCGAGACTCGCATGAATGAGAGAGAGACAGGAAGCTAAGCCGGGGAAGAGCGAAAGATGTTCGCAGCTGGAGGTCGCCCGACGGTGCCGCGACAGCGCACGCAGCCGTGGCGAGAAACTGCCGCTCAGCTGAGCGCGGCCGCCATCTTCCCTCGACCCCGCGACTGCCGCGACGAGAGACGATGACGCCGTCGAGGACGCCCATACACACTAACACCCATCGAACATCAATACACACACAACACGCACCTACACACCACTGCACGCGGCGAGGTTTGCGAGGACGCGGGTACGCGAGGAAGAGCGAACTTAGGCGGAGACGCGCGAGCCGTTCGAGCACGTGTTGCGTGTTTGTATATGTTCGATGTATGTTAGGGAGAGAGAGAGAATTCGCGACGCGGACAGAACGGCGGTTTGCAAAAAACCGCCATTCTGGTAGAAGTATCCGTACCGATGCCACGCTTTTTGCACCTTTGTTTTCTGGTTATCAGTTTAGAAGTTGTAGAGTAGTTTAGATTTGTTAGTATTTCGAGATAAGTAGCAGTAAGAAGGTTGTGGAAGTACTTTTGGAGTCTTTGCGGAGAGTAGTTTGTAGATTAGAGTAGGAAAGTCGGGAAGCGGTGGAAGTTTTGTTGGAGTTTTTATTTTTGGCGAGAAGGGTTGGCGGTTAAAAGTCGATTTCGGTGCGTACACACCCACGCAAACGATTCGTGGACGCGACATACACCACACTGCGACCCGTTTTAAAGCATACAGTGAAGTTGAATATAGTGGATTTTAAAAAAGAAACTGAGTGAGTGGATTATTGGAGTGCCTCTGCCATTTTCCCTTGACTGTTTGTGGTTTTGAAGCGTGTTTTCCAGCGATCACGGGGCGGCGGTTAGCTGCAGTAGCAGCGGTAGCGAGACAGCAGTGCAGCGGAATTTTTGCCTCAGCCGCCGAGGACATCCCCGGACTCGGTGCGACAACGACCACCCTTGAGCCAGCCGGACAACGGACCAAGGCGGTGCACAAGCACCTGGCGCCCTTTTATCTTAGTGAGTTGTTGTATTAGTGAATTCCGTGTGTGATAAGGGTTGGGATTCTTGGTACATAGAGTAGGTAAATTCGAGTAAAGAGAAAAAAAAACCGTTGGTCCGTCAGTGTATAGTACGGGGACACGAAATACTATATTACAAACTATATAATAGAGGGAGATAGTTGTAAGGTCAAAACTCAAGATTAACCCCCTCCTCCCCCCTCCCCCTTGTCCCCCTCCTCCCTCTCCTCTTCTTTATTTTCCCTTCCTCCCTTTTCTTATTATATTTATATTATATTTATCATTTAAATGATACGTTTTTATATATTTAAAAATATTCCTGCTCCTCTTCACCCCTCCTCCCTCCTCCTCGGTGATATTCCTCAACCCTTCCGCAGTAACCTCCTCATTATTGAACCCCTACTCAGCCCCTCTTCAATTTTTATGAAATTGTAATTTTAGCTCCAAAAAATGTGGATAAAAAATTTACAATAAATTTCTTAATCGAATAGCGATACAGTATACGGTATATTGAATCATTAACATAGCAAAAAACGATAAGAAAATAAAAGCAATTATATCGCTAAAGCAAATATATGGGTAAATGAAGTTTTGTATCGTATACAGGTAAAGAAAAGGTGAAAAATTATTTTCTAGAAATCGACTGAAAATTAAATAAATTCAATGATATTGGTAAAGCGAAAGAGTAGATTAATGGGGAAAAAGTGAAAATTGAAAAATGACTCAAAAAGTGAACAGGTTTAATTGTATCGCTAAAGCAAAGGTGTATAAACAAAGGGGAAAAAAATAAAAAATATGAGGTTTGAATAACATAATAATAAAAATTATAAAGTGTAACGGGGCCGCCCCTGGTCCTCACCGACGTCCCTCGGTGCGGCTGTGTGCAGCGGCGTGCTGCACACGTGCGATGCCGTACGCTACAAACGCCGGGAGAATTCGAACTCCCGGCTTTCTCGAGCTCAGCTGAGCTCGAGCGCGTGCTGAAAAGGACTCGCGAAAATCCTCTGCGCCGGCTAGCTCCCGGTCGCAGTTCACGGGGAAAACGGACGTTGGCTAAGGAAAATTAATCTGAGTCGCGTGTCAAATATATGGATTTATTTCGCGTTCACTATTTCGTACGACGGTACACAAACGCGATGTAAACAACCGCGGTCGCACAGATCGAGGAAATTCGCGGTCGCGCGCGACGTTCGGGCCGATGCCCTCGCACCAACACACGCACACACTCAAAACGCACGCTGCGCCGCTCGCAAACTTGAGGAGATTTCCTGGACACGTCTGTCCAGGATACGCGCACTCCTCTTACCTCAAACAGTCGGCCGACCTCGCAGACTCTCTCTCTCACTCAGTCCTCCGCTCGGCTGTTCCACCGCTGTCTCCGAAGCAGTGTCTCGCTGCCGCTGTCTTTCAAGCACCGTCTGCTGCTGCTGCTGCTCACCGTCGCGATCGATCTTCTTCCTCGGGCACCTTCTCCTCAGCTTCCTCGCCAGACTCTCCGAAAAAACTCACGAAACCCGTCTAACACGTGTTTTCCGCACGAGAACCACCAGGAACATGGCGGCTGCCGCGCAAGCCCGCGCGGAGCGCCACTCCTTCCTTCTCTCTCTATCTCGCGCGCCTCCTACCTACCTGTGCATTTCTCGCTCGCACTCACTCGAGCTCGCTGTCCGCGAGCAGCTGACGAGCCGTGACAAAAGACATTTTAAATGCTGTAGAAAAATGTTTAATTGATTTATCTAATTATAATGAAATATTTGGAGCAAAAGAAGTTCTTGCATCAAGAGATTTTCGACATATGATACTAATTGTTCCGTCTGGGAATCGAGTTACCGAGGGGTTTTGTATTTTATTAAAAAATTTTAAATGTATGTCATTAAAGCAAAATAAAACAAAATTCAAAAAATGATATCAAATTTCAATTTTGGCTTTTAAATGTAGGCAATGGCAGTTTTTTACCAAAATATGATCGAGAAAGTAAAGTAACAAAAGTCCCAAATATCAAAAGAAAATATTATAGATGAAATTTTTGGATACTTAAAAATATGAAAAATCGTCATTTTTATAAAAGTGTAATTTTAGCTTCTAAATAATAATGAGCATTTAGTAAATATTATTCCAACAGAATTAAATTAAAATTAAAGAATGACGCAATTATCGTGTTGCTGAAAATTTTAAATTGAAATAATGGTTTTAAAATAAAATAATGGTTATAAAAAACTATTTTCTGGAACTTGACTGAAAAAATAAATATATTCGAATATATCGCTAAAGCAATTGGGTAAATGAAGTTTCGTATCGTATACAGATAAAAAAAGGCGAAAAATGCAAAAATTATTGTTGAATTATACAGGGTGTTCGAAATGTTCCGGACCCCCACTTATAACATAAAGTAAGCATTTTGGAAAAAAATGTTAAATACAAAAGTTGTTAAGTTTTGAAGGTTGAACTACATGATGACCTTGGATTTGTTATTGGTTATCATTTTCAAGGTCATTTAAAGGTCATCTTCAGTTTTTTAAATAGGGACCCCTATTTTTTATTTCAGATTCTGAAAGAGCACAAAATTTTACATCTGGATATGTACCCACGTTATGGCTCAAAATGACCTACAGAGGTCATTTAGTGGTTAAATGATTATTTAGTAGCAGAAAGCCAAGAAATCCCGATTATTAAGAACTTTGAGCGTATCTGACCAATACTAAAGTAATTTGATTTTGCAAGACAAACTTTATGGTGGCGTTAAATTGACATTGCCCTTGATTTTCAAGGTCATTTGAAGGTTAACTTTAGTTTTCCAAATTAAGCCTCCTAGTTGTAATTCTCCATTTTGCACCAGCGCTAAATTCTGCATTAGGATTGTAGAAGGTGTAATTGACACTGGCGTAAAATAAGCCTTAGGCCAGACAACCACATAACTCGGGCGAGAAAATGATAAATAAAAAAATGTCTAATCAAAATAAGCCTTAGGCCCAACAACTACATACCTCGGGGGAGAAAATGATAAATAAAAAAATGTCTAATCAAAATGAGCCTTATTGCTTAGGCACGGGAGGTATAACTAATTAAGGTAACATCATGGGTGATCCAGCCAACTAAGGCAAGACCATCGGCGGCCCAGCCTACTAAGACAAGAACACTAGCGGCCCAGTCAGCTAAGGCAGGACTATCGGCGGCCCAGCTAACTAAATCAAGACAGTGGACTATTCGCCCAAACTGAATTTTTTTAAAATGTCGTCGACAGGAACTTTTTACAACAACTGTTCAAATTGTTGCCCATTAACATTTTGGCAATGTGCTAACCGATTGTAAAAGGCTGCAACAACATTTCGCAAGATTTGCTGAGGTATCAAGTCTATTTCATCAGTGATTCTTTGGCGTAATTCATCCAAGTCACGTGGTTTTATAACATAAACTTTATCCTTCAAGTATCCCCAAAGGAAGTAATCAAGAGGCGTTAGGTCTGGGGACCGAGGTGGCCATTCAATTGTACCTCTCCGCCCAATCCATCTATCATGAAATGTTGCATCTAAATATCGGCGAACATGAATACCGTAGTGTGCAGGAGCACCATCCTGTTGGAAGTAAATTTCGTCCAGATTTCCACCCGTTAAATTCCGTATAGCAGGTATAATTTGGTCTCGAAGCATGTTTTCATACATTGCTGCATTTAAATTACCTTCAATAAAGAAAGGGCCAAGTACTCTTCCATCATTAGACGATGATTTGGATCTACCTGATTTAGGACGATCTTTAATACCACCTGTCTCTTCAAAACGTCTAATTGTACGAATTACGGTACTTTTTGAAATAGGGTTGTTTTCTTCAACTCTAAATGTTTCATTGAATAAACGCTGTACCTGTTTGTAACCTCTCTCTTGATCACCCCACCCTCGCATCATCAACAAAGATATTCTTTCTCGTTCAGTAAGATGTGCCATTTCGAAGTAAGAGAACTTCACTTAACTCTTGAAAACAGAAAAGTAAATAGGAGTAAACAATTGTTAATTAACAATTATAAATGAACTGATTCCTAAAAAGAATAGTGAGCAAAATCTTCTAAGGTACAAGTAACGATCCTGAAAATGCTATGAATCATGCGTAGAAACTCGTAACCCTTGCAAAAAATTATTGCAATAAAAACTGTTCATGTAAAACGGTTAGATTATTTTGCTTTTGAAATTAATAACCCCCAAGTGTCCTATGTAGATCATTTCGAGCCATGACGTGGATATTGTACATATCTCCAGACCTAAAATTTAATGCTCCTCCAGAATCCGGAATACAAAATGAGTCCCTTTTTAATAAGCTGAAGATAACTTTCAAATGACCTTAAAAATGAAGGCCAATTTTAAAGTGACCATAAAGTTCGTCCTAGAAAATCAAATTATGTACTTTAGTATTAAAGTACGAATTTTTTTTTTTCTTTTCGTCAAATACACCCAAAGTTCTTAATAATCGGGATTTCTTGGCTTTCTGCTACTAAATAATCATTTAACCACTAAATGACCTCTGTAGGTCATGTTGAGCCATAACGTGGATACATATCCAGATGTAAAATTTTGTGCTCTTTCAGAATCTGAAATAAAAAATAGGGGTCCCTATTTAAAAAACTGAAGATGACCTTTAAATGACCTTAAAAATGATAACCAATAACAAATCCAAGGTTATCATTTAGTTCAACCTTCAAAACTTAACAACTTTTGTATTTAACATTTTTTCCAAAATGCTTACTTTATGTTATAAGTGGGGGGGTCCGGAACATTTCGAACACCCTGTATACATTTATTATTGTACAAAATGAATATCGAAACTAGATTGTTATGCAACCCATACACAATGTGCACGAGGGTTGCAAAGTTTGCGTGTAAAACATATCACACGCGCTACGACTTGAAGCCGGTGTACTCACACATGTGAGTATCCCCATGTAACCGCCTTGCGCGACATGCGCTGATCCTGCAACTCACCCGCTGGACACTGAAGAAGTCGGATCGCATAGCGAGCCCTTGGGGCGTTTTGTAAGCTATTTGTAGTCTTGTATCTACTAAATATATTACTTTTCTTTCTTAACCACTACTCCACATATTTCTGATTCCACCAGATTTCCCAACAATTATTTTCTAGCATTTGTCTGTATCGCAAAATAAAAAAGGGGTGGTGGACGAGCGGAGCGAGTAGGGAGGTACCTCCTAAGTATATATATATACTAGGGGGGGTCCCCCCTACTCGCTCCGCTCGTCCACCCCCCATTTTGTGATACAGGCGAATTTTAGAAAATAATTGTTGCATTTTTCTCATTTTTTTACCTGTATACGATATCAAACTTCATTTACCCAATTGATTTAGCGATATTATTGAATAGATTTATTTTTTCAGTCAAATTCCAGAAGATAATTTTTTATAACCATTATTTTATTTTAAAACTATTATTTTAATTTAAAATTTTCAGCAACACGATAATTGCGTCATTTTTTAATTTTATTTACTAAATGCTCATTATTATCGTTTTCTGCTATGTCAATGATTAAATATTTCATAGACTGTATCGTTATACGATTTTGAAGTTAAAATTACACTTTCATAAAAATGTCGATTTTTCATATTATTTTTAATTTTTAAATTAAAATTTTTTCGCAGTATACCTTGTTTATACACCTTTGCTTTAGCGATACAATTAAATCTGTTCACTTTTTGAGTCATTTTTCAATTTTCACTTTTTCCCCATTAATTTACTCTTTTACTTTACCGATATCATTGAATTTATTTATTTTTCAGTCGATTTCTAAAAATAATTTTTCACCTTTTCTATACCTGTATATACGATACAAAACTTTATTTAGCCATTTGCTTTAGCGATATAATTGATTTTATTTTCATTATTATCTTTTTTCGCTATGTCAATGATTCAATATACCGTAGACTGTATCGCTATACTATTAAGAAATTTATTGTAAATTTTTTATCCACATTTTTTGGAGCTAAAATTACAATTTCATACAAATTGAGGAGGGGCTGAGGAGGGGTTCAATAATGAGGATGTTCTTGAGGAGGGGTTGAGGAATATCACTGAGGAAGGGGGAGGATGGGGATAATCTTTGTTTTTGACCTTATAACTATATAATATAGGGAGATATATACACGGTGTTCAAAAATGAACTGGCACGACCAGTATATCCGTGTTCAGAATAACATTCTAAGTAATTTTTCACTTTTGGCATTTTTAGAATTTGGGATAATTATGGAGTTACTGTTAATTAAAATCTACAATAATTATCCAATCAGCGCTCGATTTGACAATGAACCCCGCATGACTCTCCCGGCGCGGCCCATGCTACTCGAGTAAACCCCGTCTACCAGCGTCAGCTAGAGCGCTGATTGGCTAATTATCGAAGTTTTGGATTGACTATAACTCGATAATTAGCGACAATTTCGTAATATGCCAAAAGGGAAAAAGTGCTTAGAGTGTTATTCTGAACACGGGTATACTGGTTGTGCCAGTTCATTATTGAACACCCTGTATATTATGAGAAAGAAAGAGTTACAATAGAGAGGGTCGGCTGGAACACAGCAGATGGCGTGCATGTGTGAATGCGAGCATGTGAGGGGGTGAGAGAATGGGGCTGTGAGGCCTCATTGGAGACCCCGGTATCCACTCCCACTGCATCTCGCGGGGAGGATACAGATCGGGTATTTAGTACTGGCTCATCTAAGGAAGAAGGAATAGGTGCTGTATTACGCTCTACTCTTACCTTGAGGTCCTTGATGTGAGTCTTGCCAGCCGCCTTTCCTTCCAACGATTGCAACTCCACAACCACTGGAGACCGCAATTTGACGACCTTATAAGGTCCAGAAAATCTCTTAAAAAGTTTCGCAGACTTCCCACCAATGGCCGAAGATAATGTCTTCCACTTCTTCAACACGATGTCCCCTACCTCGAATCGAACTTCCCTACGATTAGATTTATAATATCTCGCTTAAGTTTCATACGTTCAGCGAGTATCTCGTTAAATATCCCAATAAGTCCGGTACCGTAAGCGAATTAACCCACGTTTCTATCGCAAAACGTGACTGAAATTGATGGGTTGTGTTAAATAAATCATCTGCTATCTCAGAACTAGATAGCGCCATTGTCTTTAATTTTAAAAAAAATATAAAATTATTAGTGTAAATTATTACTATATTCACCCCCCTAATACTGAATTGCTTACTAACCTACGTTAAAATACTTAAATACTAATTTAAAACTGCAAATTAGGCCTGAAGTGTAAATTCAAATACAAATTTTCGCACACTGCCCCGATTGCGTTTCTCGCGTCACGGTACCGTTCGCTGACGCGCTCTAGTACCGCCTTGACTCGGAGTCTAGCACTCGGCGCGCTCCTCACTTCGGCCCTCTCCGTCTCTACTCGGCCGCGCTCGGCCGCCTTCTCTCTCGCACTCACTGAATAAAAACTTTAGCTTTAAGCTCGCGCGTCGCGCGACTTTGATCGCCGGTCCGCGTGTTTAACGTTGGCAACAACAACACTCCCGAATTCGACCGCTGTCGCACTCTGAGTACATATATACTCGAATTAAACGAATGTTAACGGCACTTTACTAAAATAATTTACGCGTTCGAATTCGACCACGTTCTGGGGCGCTATTTATAATGTGGGATTTGCCGATGCCCGTTTTAAATAAATTATTTAAGGCCATTGCCAAAACCCGACACGAAAATCTGGCTTAAGTTGCGTGCGACTCAAGGATTATAGTGTCGGGTTTTGGCAAAGGCCTTAAATAATTTATTTAAAACTGGCATAGGCAAATCCCACATTATATTATATATATATACATATATATACTAGGGGGGGTCCCCCCCTACTCGCTCCGCTCGTCCACCCCCCATTTTGTGATACAGGCGAATTCTAGAAAATAATCGTTGCATTTTTCTTATTTTTTTACCTGTATACGATATGAAACTTAATGTCGATTTTTCATATCTTTAAGTATCCAAAAATTTCATCTATAACATTTTCGTTTGTATAATTGATTTTGGGATTTTTGTTACTTTACTTTATTGATCATAGTTTGATAAAAAATTGCCATTGGCTACATTTAAAAGCCAAAATTTAAATTCGATATCATTTTCCGAAATTATTTTATTTTTCTTTAATAACATACATTTAAAATTTTGTCACAGTATACCTATTTTTCATAATTATTTTAATATTGAGGAGGGGTTGAGGAGGGGTTCAATATTGAGGATAGTTAAAGAGGAGCAGGAATATTTTTTAAATATATGAAAAAATATCATTAAAATGATAAATATAACATAAATTCATGAAAAAAATGAGGAGAGGAAATGTTGAATGAGGAGGGGTGGAGGAGCGGGGAGGAGGGGGGAGGAGGGGGGAGGAGGGTGATAATCTTTGGTTTTGACCTTATAACTATATAATATAGGGAGATACTAGATTACATATTAAAAAAATACATTAAACAAAAAATTTTTCTTTTCACTTTTTTTTTATTATGTTGAGCTTCAAAAATTAGAAAACGAAAATGTTAAAAATTATAAAATGATAGTTTTATAAAAAAAGCTATATTAAACGGAAATAAACAATTTATTCTATTTTCAGGTTCAATAATAATATTAAATTACAATAAATAATAAACCATTAACTCGTACCGACAAACTCTTACACATATGACTCGTCAAAAAAGCCACCTCTGGCCTTAATAACTGCATTGCAAGTTTGGGCTATTCTAGTCACAAGTTTTTCGAGAATCGTATTATCAATCGATTTCCAGCAATTTTTAATGCATTTCCACAAGTCCCTCACGTTACGTTTTGCATTATCCGACTGACGAATTCTTCAATCACGCTTATATCACAACAATTCTATTGGATTTAAATCCGACGATTGAGGTGGTCAAACCATTCTCTGCAAGATGTCCGATTTTTCTTTTCTGCCTAAATAATCACTGCAGTAATTTGAGGAATGTTTGGGGTCATTATCCTCTTGGAAATGAAAACCTTTTCTAATCTAACGTATCCACTTGGAACAGCATTATATTGAAGAACTTTATTATAGATCTTTTTATCCATAATTCCTTGTATTCTTTTTATATCACCGACTTTTCCACCGGCAAAACATCCCCAAACCATTTCGTTGCCACCATCATGTTTCACCGTTGGTGTAATACACTCTTACAGAATGCGTTCTCCTGGGCGACGACGCTCAAAGACTCGACGTTTACTTCCGACAAGTTCAAATTTCGATTCATCTGTCCAAAGTACTTTCTTCCAGTCTCCGATACTCCAACTACTATGCTCGCGTGCCCATAATAAACGGTTCTTCGGATTCGCAGGTCAGAGAAGAGATTTTTTTACTGCAAAACATCCTTTTAATCAGCTTTTATTAGGCGACATTTAACTGTTGATGCACTAATCGGGGATGCCTTGCTTCTATTAACGTCAGACGTTATTTCAGGAACAGTAAGTCTTTGATTACGTATACTCAAACTTACTTATCTTCTTTTACTGTAGTTTTTTTATCCATATGATGGCTTGCGATCACAAAATGACTGTGTCTTATTAAATATCGCCACAGCGTTGAAAGTAATAGAAAGGGGCATGTTCAATTTATTAGCAATTTGTTGATAAAAAAGAACTTGATCGTGTAAAATTACAGTCTGGGAACGTTTTTCTGCCCTAGGTTCATTCAAATTTCTTTGTTTTGTTTCTTCGTTATGCTGATTTGATGTTTGTTCATTTTTCTTTGATACTGCTTTGGAAACAGCGTAATAAAAAATAGTCAATTTCTTTGCTATTTTCCTATATGAAAAACCTTTTGCATGTAAATCAATGGCTTGATCTTGCTCTCCTTGCGTCGATGTTATTCTTTTGAATACTTATTTTCAACCGTGGAAATTTCTAATATATTATGTACACACAGCTTTAATCGTTCACTGCGTCATTATTGCGAAAGTTCTGAATGACAACATAAATATAATATGTATATTAAAAACGATGTTATTTTTTCGAAAAATCATTATTTTCTGACGCAAATTTATTTTCTCAAAAATAGGTAGTTTTCACAAAAAATGCCATAAAAGCATAAAAAATTAGCGTAGAAAAATATGCTTTCGAATGCTTTTAACAAAATTATGTTACGATAATTTCCCGAAAAACAGCAAGTGATTGCACGAAACTTGAAAAAATGCTGAAAATACGTTGTCTCACAAATGATTGCAGGATTCGAAAAAAGTTCTTAAAAATAAACCATTAATATAGAAAGAATTTTCTCTCTACTTTAAAATGCTTTGTTTTATTTTGTCTCTAACCCACTTAGAAGCTGCCATATTGTAATTTATAATATTTAAATTATTTCGTCAGGCGTTCAAGAACTTTTGAACGGTACTGTAACTTGCACCTCAGATGTAACGGATCACTTTCTAAAAAAAAAAAATAAGAAAAACAAATTATTGTAAACATGTACATGCAAAATATTAGTAATAAGAAAAGTGAGCCATTACATCTGAATGTAGTTAGAGATAAAGAGCACTGTTGGGTCCTAATAGTGTAGTAATAGTTTAAATTATGTCAGTATTTAAAGTGTAAAAAACTCCAGTAATCAAAAGTGATGAATACAATTTTTATTACTATTATACTGAAAATTGTGTTTTTTCAATTTAATTCAGACTGGCCCCCTTAACCGATTTTGATGAATATAAACTTAAGTTGTAAGTTAATACTGCTATTTAGCAGCAAAGAGATGCGTTTGTCGATCAAAATTTGATGGTAAATAATTTTTGCTATTGCTTATGTTATAAATATATGGTGCCTAAGCGATAGCATTCCACGAAAGCGATTGGCAGCCTTTTTTAATTGTACAATAATTAGCTTATTTACATAAATAATAATATATTTCAGAGAGCACTGGTTACAGCTACTAAAACACGGAAAAAACAACAAACTGAATTAATTAAAAAAGCTTTGCAAGCGCAAGATGATAAAAAAAGACAGGAAAGAGAAAACTTTTTAATTACGACAATACCAATTACTATACAGGCTGCTTTTGAACCAAGCCCAGTTATTGATGATCACGATGAAAGTAATTCATTCCAATAATTTATTTTGTTTTAAAGCATTGTCATGAATGTAAAAAATCCACTTTACTTTATTTTACATAATAAAAAGTTATTTTCCATAGTGGAGATATTTGAATTGATATTTGCCAATGATGTACTGATCCATATAGCTGTTTTTTTGAATTCTATGAGAATGATTGTAAAACGTGAACTTTGTATTATACTAAATATTTTGTGATTAATTGGATTATTTATTGCAGATAACATTGATGAAGACGGTGGAGATGCAGTTCCACGAAATTTAACTCATCATGGGCAATCTGCATTATCTTTGTTTCCTTCTACATTGTGTTCTGCTATTATACAGATTATTATACTATTAGATGATGCTTCTGTTTCGGCAGATGGAAATGCTGTTTATGAAATGGCTTACCAAGTATAACTTATTTATAATAAATTTGTTATATTTTATGCATAATCAACTAAATAATAATACGTCATTTTAAGGTAATTTGGAATTGTCTTGTTGAAGACAGTGCTTTATTTCTGCGTTATGTTCTAGAACGATTAACTAGAGATCAGCAAGATTTAATGTTTAAAATGTTAAGACATTTAATAAGATTTGTACCAAAACTACCACAACAAGCTGCATTTGCTTTATATAACTATATTATTGGCTACATTATGTTTTATGTACGTACTCCACATGAAGATGGTCAAAAACTAATTGGAACAGCTTTATCAATTCTTTGGATGGTATGTTATTAAATTTATATTATGGCGAGTAATGATTGGCAATCCAACTTTGTGTATTTATATTTTTATATTTGATGTGATTTTTATATTTATATTTAATGCTTGATACTGTAGAAAAAAAGTACTCTAGAATATTTTAAGGAATAAGAACGCGAAATAAAATAGTACAGAGCTGAAGAAAGGCGAAGTACGCTACGTTTATACTTTTTTAGCTTGAGTGAATTTATTTTGATGCCCGCCTCGACATTTGCGGCACGAGCGCAGCGAGTCCTGCTGATCGGTGGAGGGGGGGGGAGGGGGATTGAAAAATCAGGAGTATAATTTCATTACATAGGATGATAAAAAATAATTTGATTACTATTTTTCCTTTTTTCATTCGAACTTTTACTAACAATGATATGAATAATCTGTACTTAAGGATTAATTTTAATGTTTTTTGCAACTTTTTATTAAAAAAATAAACAAATGAATTAAAAACCAATTACTCTTGAACAATCGCCGTTAAATTTTAAAACATTTATAACGAATTAAAAATACTAACTAGGCGATTTATGGTAAAAAAGGAAAAATAGTTGTGTACTATATCTATATTGTGCACAATTGTGACGTCACTCAGATTTTTGAGACGCGCTATTTTCGCAAAATATAAACAAAAACTCCACAACGTATATTTTAGCAAAGTCTGCAGTTGCCTAGCTACTAGCTTAAAGGCATGCATGCCAAAAGCACGTCTGTATATAATAATGAGTAAAAGAATATATTTCCCTACCGAAATCTGTGGCAAAACTGCGTACTTTCGACCAGGGGATAAAGAAAAATATTATTTTTATGACGTGTTGACATATTATTTACTTAAACATTTCACGATTTACAGGTTGTGCACAGTGTTCATGGAATAATGTTTAAAGATTTAAAACAAATTTTAAGAAAAGAGCAGTGCGATGCTTCTATTTTACTGACGGCAAACGTTCCATCAGCTAAGAAAATTATAGTCCACGGTCCACAAGACCCTGACGCAGGTGGCATACCTTCACAATTTCCAATTCAAGAAGATACACAATTCTGCCAAATTCTCCGCGAATCACTCGATTTCTTTGGAATTGAAGAAGCTAAACATAAAGAATACTTTCTAATAGATTATAAAACACGTAAGTTGATCTATTTATAAAAGATACTCTTTTTTACCATTTTAATTCCCACATCGACTCTTTTTTTTTGTGAAACAATATTATTTTGACTCAAATTGAGACTCAACACAATTATCGCACTAATCCTACAGTGCTTTCTTAGTGACGCAAAAACTGTAATTTATTGTGGATTGAACGTGGTACTTTCCATGATCTATGTCCCGAGGATAGAGTCAAGACTACCCCACGGATCATTCGAGATTACCCCAAGAGCTAATCTATGGTGAATTTTTAGGCATTTTGAAACCACTAAAATTAGTTAGGATCTGGTCGTACCTCATCAACTGAGGCTTTAGCGAGGAGATTAAGAACAATTAATAGAAAAACGAATAATGTAGTTTTACCTTTGAAAGGGCGTATTTAAGCCAGACATTGTGTTGCGCAGCAATTTGCATTTCTATTTATGAACGGCACCGCCCATATGCAGCAGGCTAATCATACACAAGCGAGGGTGCTGCGCTCCTCGCAACCGAGACAGCAAAGCGCTCAATAAAGATAGCCTCGTTCTTACCGCGGTGATACGTCGCGTTCTAACCATTATGAAGCGTCGTGTTTTTTATTACTAAATTTATGTTTACAAGGTAATAAATTGCATATAAAAAATATTATTTAATCCATACGAAAAAATTCATACAGTAGATAAAAGTTTTAGAGTTTGTGAAACTTAAGAGCGCCAATTACTAAAACTTTACGACTGAGATAGTAAAGCATATTTTGCTTCACTTTTTCATTTGCTCTCCTATATGTTTACGTGTGTGGCAAAACATATTCTATAGAAACTTACTTTTGCAACGAAATGAAAAATAATACATCAAATATTAATTAAAATTAAAGGTTCGATTTATTTAGTTTGAAAAAAAAACATTAAATAAGTATCATAAAGTCTATACATTTTCCAATTTTTTTAATTTGAAATAAAAACTAATAAATAAGTTTCATAAACTCTATATTAATCTTTTATGTTTTGTAAGTACTATAATGTTGTGTCTTCTTGTTGCCTGCTTTAAATTAATTTAATACAGCCGTTTTAAAAACCACTACATTACAGTCCTTGTATCGCAAGCGACCGAAGCCAAATAATCATTTAATATAAGAATATTTTTAAGACGTCAGTACCGACGTTACTTCAGCGGTCTGATAAATTCACGAAGACTAGATATAATTCACGAGCTAGGTACGAGGAAATGTAAGCAGGTCGGGAAAGTTAAGCAACTTTCGGCGTGGACACTACTTGGATGGGTGACCGCTCTGGAAGTTGCGACACAGGTTTTCCCCGTTCCACAGGCATAACCCTAGGCGAATGCGGAGTGGGACTTAGGAACGTAGGGCGGAAAGAGAGATCTGCCGATTAAGAGGTTAGGGAATCGCTGGGCTACAGGGTGGGGGGGGGCTTAGAGCCGTGTCCTCCCATCACATCTAAGCGGGAGGGTCAGTACAGTTTCCTCCCCCCGCTTGGTAGTAGGCAAAAACAAAGAGTCGGCAGGTAGTGCTAGGCCCAGGAGGCTGCACGAGATTCTTACATAAAAAAAAAAAAAATTAAATTTGTATCAATCATTGATTTGTTGGACTTAAAAAGTTCTAACTCTAACTTGCTTACGTAAATTAATACTAAATATTAATGCTCCATCAATTTTAATATTCATGATTAAATTCACTCCTTACTTTTTATTTATTTATTACTATTAAGAACTATGTGCCATTTTCTTCGATGATTTAGCTGTTTTCTTCATTTATAGTTCTCTAGAACTGTAGTTCTGTAATAATAGTTTTACTTTCATGACGTTATCTTCAATTTAAGCTTTTCTATTAGATTATTCCTTCATCTGAATGTAACATGACTATTCTCACCGAACAAAAGCAATTAACTATTCTTATGATGAAAGAATTCGATGACAGGACGAGATCTAATAAAGACGTACGGATCCTATTCAACGGTACTATTAGAGAAAGAATAGAATCGATATCGAAGTCCACAGTACAAAGGAGAACTGCGCCTTAACTGGCTGATGTTACGTCCAGATTTTAAGGAAAATAGGTCATTTTTCGGAAATGAGAAAATGACTCATTCATATTTAAATTTTTTTAATCTTATTTTAATAAAATTGTAAAACCTTTCAGTGAATTTATAAATGAAGTACAATTCTTAACCCATTAAAAACCAGACAAAAACTGGCAGAGATATCGAGAAACGAACTGTGTCATAATTTGCATAACCAAAAAAAAGAGAGAGAGAAGGGAGTAATGAACGAATAGCGCACAAACGCGCGAGAGAGATGAAGAGTTGAGCGCGGAGAGTGGGAGAAGGCGGCCGAGGCGGCCGAGCTTGCTCGCCGATCTCGCTGCCGCAACAGCGACGGCAGCCGGGCCTGATTGGTCCCCGCTCGTCACAGGGTGAACTGGAGGAGAGAGAGTCGGCTCACGCCCCGCGTGCAAGCAGTTCCGTTTCACACGTCGTACTGCAAGGTCGGCTGTTTAGCGTAAGTGATTTTTGAGAGTGAGAGCCAGAGAAAAGCGAGAAAGACCTCTGCTGATCCCCAGGAGCTAAGCTGCCGATTAGGATAGGTGAGCCTCCGCCGCACCGTCTGAGCCTGTCTCTCTGACGGTCTGAACGGTCGTCTCGACGTGCCACGAGCTGAGGCTTCCGTCTCGGACATCATCCGCAGGAGGCGGAGAGAGCGTTAGCGCCAAGGAGAGAAAGGTAGGAGTGTACCTCGGTAGTTGAGTAGAAGGAGAGAGAGAGAGAAGTTATAGTTAAACGAGGAAGAGGGTTGGAGAGCGCGGATAGAGCTTGCTCACCGGTAATAGCGAGAAGGGAAAGCTGTGAAGACTACGTGAAAACGAGAACGTCTCTACCACGTCGCTCGAAAGTAATTGAAGGAGGTGTGTGCGTTAAGTTGCCTGAGTGTGAGTGAGTCCGGAGAGCATTAGGGCTTTGCGCGACCCGAGATCGAGTAGGTGGTTGCGGAGAGAGAGTTAGAGGTGCGAGTGTGTGTTAGTGGAGCCAGCGGCGCTGAAAAGTGCCGCGCCTTAATCAAGCGTTAAGACCGAGGGTAGTATGCGGCTACCCAGGGTTCGAGCTAGGTTTGGACTTCGGTCCCGGGGATCCTCGACCTGAGGTCTGAGCCGGCCGGAAAAATAAATCGCGGATGAACGAACGCGTAATTAATTCGATGGCTCCTATTCATATAATGCTATTTGAAAAAGCAATTTCATACAATGCTAATTCAGAAGAATGTTTTATATCATTCTATTACAAAAAGTTCTTTCATAGTAGACTATTTCAAAAAGTTCTTTCATCCAATGCCATTTGAAAAAATGGTTTCCTACAATGCAATTTCTAAAAACGGTTTCATATGATCCCATTTCAAAATAAATTTCATATAATACTATTTGAAAAAAAAAATTATGTAATTTTATTGAATGATTTCATATGATGCTATTAATTACGTAATTTTATTGAATGATGTGTCAAAAAGTGAGTGTCAAAATAATTGTTTCTCAAATTGAAAAAACCTATTAATTATCATATTGTTAATGTTAGTTGCAGTATTATTTATAGTTATTGAGTTATTGACTTAGAGTTAAAGGTATTGTAATAGAGTTATTGAGTTAAGGTTATAACAAAGGTATTGCTCGGCAAACACGAGCAATAGCTTTGTTACGCGTAAGTCGGTACACAACGCGCGTATATATAATATATACTTGCGTTAGCGCGACCGCGACGGCCGGACAGCAAGTGCGCTCCTGAGCTTCCCCACCCCGCGGTGCTCTCTCACCGCGGGACGACTCTCCCACCGGAGCGAGCGGGAGCTGACTATCGCAATCAGTCCACTCGGCGCACCGAGCCGAGCTCCAACTCCGAGCGTGGATAGTTGGATTCGCCACAAAGTGTTAGGATTAATTTAATTTGCGTTTAATTTTGTATTCTTATTGGATAACCGAAGCGAAATGGCGACCGAAGCCTTACTGATGTTTATTTGAGCGCTCAAGACAAGATAACTAAGTGTTTAAGTTCTTTTATTACAATATCTTCGTTAAATATTGTTATATTTAAGCAAATAAAATTTAAGTTTAATTTCTAAGTGAAACAGTGTACGTGCATTTATTTAGAAATGTGTCGTTCATAATATTCGTAATTTTATTTGAGTGCCGCGCATAGGGTTTGCGAGTGTACTGAGCTCGTTCGTGAGTAGTTCCTCTGGACGTATTGAGTCTAGAGAAAACCGGAACACCTCCTCCTGCCCCATAAGAAAACCCGATTATTACATAGCGCCCGAACAGGCTATGGTCGTTTAGGAGGCTGATTTTAGTTTTTTGTTAGATTGTAATAATATTGTCATCGTGTTGAAATGATTTAGTGCCGTTCAAGTGAGTGAAAACTAAAGCGTGTGTTTGCCTGTGCTGTTTTTTTTTTCTTCTGTTTTTTTTTTTTTTCTTTTCTCTGTTATTTCTTTATCTTGTTATAATGTCGCATTTTTTAATAAATTTGGGTCCGAATTTCGGCTACGGGGTCGATTTAACCAAGTAGAGGCAAACGTAGAGGAATTAATGGAAACTGTATTCGAACATCAGGAGACGTTGGGACAGTTACTGAAAGAGGTAGAATATTTAAAATCTGTAAACAGCATTATCAAAAGGCAATTGTTCAATGTAGCACGAAGCACAATGGCACGTATGACAATATTAGAAGATAGGGTTACCGCGGTTGAAATGCAAATCAACGAGATAATGGTTAATTTTGGCAAATTAAGATTAAATTAGGTAAATAGGTGACGGATAGATTTAGGCGAATAAGATTAGTTTTTTTTTAATTAAATTATGTATTGCAGATAGTAAGTAAATACGTGCGGAATATGAATTGATTTTTTTTTTCTTAATATTGTCACGGCTCGTCAGCTGCTCGCGCAGAGCAAGCTCGAGTGAGTGCGAGCGAGAAACGTACAGGTAGGCGGGAGGCGCGCGAGATAGAGAGAGAAGGAAGGAGTGGCGCTCCGCGCGGGCTAGCGCGGCAGCCCGGCGAGCGCGCGTTTCGTGAGTTTTTCGAAGAGTTTTGCGAGGAAGCTGAGGAGGTGCCCGAGGAAGCAGGTCGATCGCGACGGTGAGCAGCAGCAGCAGCAGGCGGTGCTCGAGAGACGGCCGAAAGACAGCGGCAGCGAGACACTGCTTCGAAGACAGCGGTGGAACAGCCGAGCGGAGCACTGAGTGAGAGAGAGAGTCTGCGAAGTCGGCCGACTGTTCGAGGTAAGAGGAGTGCGCGTATCCTGGACAGACGTGTCCAGGATATCTCCTCGAGTTTGCGAGCGGCGCAGCGTGCGTTTTTGAGTGTGTGCGTGTGTTGGTGTGAGGGCATCGGCCCGAACGTCGCGCGCGACCGCGAATTACCTCGACCTGTGCGACCGCGTTTGTTTACATCGCGCTTGTGTACCGTCGATCGTGTTAGTGAACGCGGAATAAATCCAAATATTTAGTACGCGACTTAGATTAATTTTTCCTTCGCCTACATCCGTTTTCCCCGTGAACTGCGACCGGGAGCTAGTCGGCGCAGAGGATTTTCGCGATCCATTTCAGCATGCGCTCGAGCTCAGCTGAGCTCGAGAAAGGGAGTTCGAATTCTCCCGGCGTTTGTAGCGAACGGCATCGCACGTGTGCGGCACGCTGCTGCACACAGCCGCACCGAGGGACGTCGGTGAGGACCAGGGGCGGCCCCGTTACAATATTACGTTTAGATCATGAAAAGCCACTGCGTGGCATAAAGTATTTTTTTTTTCTCTCTTTTTCTTTCATATATTCCAAAAAGATATCTGCACGTAACGGTTTTTTTTGTCTCTCATTACTGTTTCTTGAGATCGATTATCGTCAAAATGTCAAGGAAAATAGGCGTAGTGTGGATCTACCGGTCGAAACGCGAAGAATTACTTGTATTTATGAGCAAATATTGTAGAGCTGTAGAATGGCAGAATTGAGCAGGAGAATAAGCAGTTGAGCCTTGCGCCGAGACGCTATCTTTTGGCCCGAAGTCGCCTGAGCACGCGCGAGCGAGCATGCAGCGCCAATCGACTCTACAGAGCAGCGACGCGTGAGCTCGGTCGATAATCACGGGGGCGCGCGATTCAAATATGCAAATCGCAATCAATTCGCCTATATGGCAACAGTTATTACAGAGAATAAAAGTAAATAAATATTACATAAAATCATTCATAAATATAGATAATTGTTACAGATCAGATATCACAGTCAGATATCACAGATCAGATATTACAGTCGAACATAATATCTACTCATTTACTTTGAATTTAAGTCATTAGATATAAAATATCACAGTCAGGTTCAAATAAATAAATAAATAAATAGCTTAGTATCTGGGAACCTAGTTATTAAAGGTGATTCGACTAAAGCTCAAATGGACTATTTAAGTCAACTTAGAATAGAACTCAAGGATAGAATAGATCAAGGTAAATCAAATCTTACTATTAGATACATCAAAGGAACTCCTTCTATTGTAAAAAGCAATAAATAACATACAGATTCCAACGGTGACAACCTGAAGATTTTTTTTCAAAACATAAGAAGTATTAGAGGACGTCTTTCTGAATTCCGTTCCAGAGTGCAACTACTTAGTGATTTTGATGTGATATTTTTTGTAGAGACTTGGCTAAGTGAGGATATTAGTGAGAATGAATTAGGACTTATAGACTATAATGTATTTAGGTGTGACAGATCAATTTTTACTAGTAGTAAAGGGTTGGGAGGTGGAGTGCTTATTGCGGTAAAAGATTTCTGTAAAATTACTCATATATCATCGTTAAATAATTCATTTGAATGTATTTTTCTTAGACTATCTTATCAAAGTTCTAATTTCTTTATAAGTACCGTATATATACCTCCATCATCAGTATATTCTTACTATTTAGACTCCATAGAAAATTATCAAAATTCGCATTTAAATTATCTCAATCTTTTAAATACTGGTAAAATTTTTATCACAGGTGACTTCAATCTATCAGGTTACAAATGGTTAAATATAGATGGACATTGCAGTATTGTAGCATCTCATAATGATATTAATATTAGGCAAGCTGTACGTGCTCTTTCTACATTTTATAATACTTACTCTCTTAATCAATTGAATGATCTATTAAATAAATATAATAATACCTTAGATTTAGTTTTCTCTAATGTAAGCTCCTCGATCGTTTCACTAAGTGATGAATGTATTTTTAATTTTGATTTATATCATCACCCTATTGATATTAGTCTACCTTTTAGACTCTCTAGACCAAAACAGATTGAGACTTTTTTCTTTAATTTTAAAAAAGCTGATTATATTAATGAAGTTGTTGATTCCTTTACTAACATTATAAGTGGAATAATTGTCTCCAATGTACTAAAAATTTGTATAAAAAAAAGCAATTTTCCATCTTGGTTTTCTAAGGAATTAATAACAGCAATTAAAGGTAAAAAACATACCATAGACTTTATAAATCTTACTGTTCTTCCTATTATTATTTGCAATTTAAGAAATTGAGATCCAAATGTGATATCTTACTAAAACGTGATAAATTATTATATATATCTAATACAGAAAACTTTATTATTGTTAATGGGAAAAACTTCTTTAATTATGAAAAGTCTATTGATAAATCTCGATCAGTACCTAATGCTTTTTACTATAATGATATTATTGTTGAAAGTAATTCAGATATTGCTAATCTATTTGCGAAAACATTTTCCCGTGTTTATAATAATAAATATCATTAACATGTTACTTTGCCACATGACTAACTCGATTGTTATCATGAACTTCATATTACGATTACTGATGTACTCAATGCTATTGCGAATCTCAATACAAACTCAAATTCTGGTCCAGACGGAATTCATCCGTACTTTGTAAAAATGACAGCTTCTTTTATTGGTAAAATCTTAATTGATATCTTTAACTTATCCCTTAAACTCGGGGTTTTTCTTGATATCTGGAGGATCTCTTTTATTACACCCTTACACAAATCGGGAGATATTTCTGATGTAAATAAGTATCGTCCTATTTGCAAAGCTAATACTTGTTTTTTATGCTATTATTAGCAATAAATTAGCTGTGTATTTTAATAAATATCTTATATTGGAACAACATGGATTTTTAAAAAATAGGTCAACTGTAACTAATTCAAGTGTTTATGTCGATTATTTAGTTAACAATCTAATTAAAAACTATTGTATTGACTCTGTATACATAGATTTTTCGAAGGCTTTTGATCTTGTCAATATAGACTTGCTTATCCGAAAGCTTGCTGCATATGTTATCCATGGTAAATTGTTATTATTTATTAAGTCTTTCTTATAAAAAAGGAAACAAATTGTTAATATTAATGGTACTTTGTCATCACCTATTGATGTTACATCAGGTGTGGGGCAAGGTACTCACTCTGGACCTTGTAATGGGGTTCGTTCTGACCTTTTATCTCGCGGAGGAGACCTGTCTCCGCGAGATTGGTACAATGGGGCACGCACGAGTGCCCCTCGAGGTCCTTACCTCGGGATGCGCGCGAGCACCCGACGGCGAATGTATGTCGCCTCGGCCCGTATACAACGCGAGAGTACGCCTGTACTCTCGCTTCTCGTACTCGCGTGCTAGTGTGCGAACGCGCTCCTCGCGTTCGCGGGGCCGTCGTCCTCCTTGACGACAGCTGATGCCGGCCGCCCAGCTCTACGACAGAGTGGCGGTATCCGGGAGGTTAGGGATGGGGAAGGTTCGCCGAGTAGTCCGCGGGACTACTCGGGGGAATAACGCGGACAAGTAAAAATGCAATTCGGAGGCCTTTATTGCCTCCGTAAATGAAAGTTACCAAGATTGTTTGAAAGTTACAAATATTAATTGCCACGAATTATTATCAAACTTTAAATTCTATGTACCTGGGCGATTACTTTATGCAAAAGATTTATAGTTTGCTGTTTCTTTAAATAGAAACAATATTAGTCATCATTCAATTACTTATAGATTAAGTTTATTATGCAATGCAAATTGCATACTTAGTATTATACTTCTAGTATAATACTATATATATATATATATACTAATATTGTATATACTAATATTAGTATTATACTTCTTAATTAGTATGTTGAAAATTTATTATGCTCTATTATATATGCCACCTAAATATTTTTTTTATATTTTTGTATATTGGGCTATGCCCGTTGGAAATAAATAAATAAATAAATAAATAAATAAATAAGCAAGCAAGCAAGCAAACAAACAAATAAATAAATACATAAATTAATAAGTAGTATGATCTAATTTAAATTCCCGATGTTATGAAGCCTGCCTAATAATGAAGGTGAAGGGTCGATCGAGGGGTATCTCACTCTGCAATCGCTTGCAATTGTCGAAAGACTAATTGATGATTTCTTACGATTGCGAACGTTAACGAGTAATTTTGGCTTTGCAGCGTAGTGTGTCGTAGCGACAACATTAATATGAGACTGCACGCTGAATTCAACTACTTCAGTGACTGCAGTAGAATGCAGTAGAATTAAAAATGTCTGATTTCTTTGTGACTTCACGTACCTTTTTGAGATTTCAAGTTGACTTCAACTGACTTCACGGTTTTTATTTCGAAAACGGCATGATCGATCGATTTGAAACGTGAATTAGGGGAGATTTGCTACCTTTAACGTTTTGAGCTGTAACTTGATAAAATGACAGAAAAGGAAAAAAAAAAATTCTTCTTTTATTAATAAACTTAAGTGCACTATTTTAGTTTTATATTCAACGGCCTTATATCAGCTTTTTTGACAAATAAAAAAAATTTTTCCTTCAAGTTACTACTTGGAGACTAAATAGAGTTTGTACTGGTGTTGGATAGCATTTTGAAGGTCAGGACTTAGACTAAATGATATTTTCTACTTTTTTCGTAACGTTCTTCAAAAAAATTTACCAGTCCTAGGGAAGCTATATCTAACCAGGGCCATGAGCTACTGGCCGTGAGGAGCCACTCCCCCTTATACTGTATTAATTCAAATTAAGATTATTATTATTATTAAATAATAATAATAATAATAATAATAATAATAATAATAATAATTTTTTTTTTTTGTTTTTTTTTAAAGAGGGAGGAAATCTCTTGAATGAGACCTCAGGGGACCGGTCCCCTGGTGTGTGGGACTTTCCAGCACAGTAGGTGCTGGCCTACCCACTAAAACCTCGCCCCCCTTGACGCATGCCTGCCCGCTGCTCCCCGCAGTTATCTACAGGTCGGAGCAGGCGGGAGTGCGTCGAGGAGACCTCCTTCCTGGCTTGGAAACCCCCTCCCCGGAAACCGCCGTTAGGCATTACTTCGGGGAGGGGACCAGGTTGTTTGCCACGGGGCACTCTCCGGAGCAGATATCCTCAAATAACTAGGGGAGGTCCGCCTTCTTCTGACGGAGGATGCCCTCCGCGAATTTGGCGACCCTCCCCCAGTTTTCCTCAGAAGAGAGCATCAGGGGGACGATGCCTTCAGGTGTTACCCCTCCAGCCTCGCCCCCCAGTTCTGCCCTCTCCGACATCCATCGCACACACACGAAGAAAGTGTGATGGGCATCATCTTTCGCGGACCCGCAATATAAGCAACTGGGGTCCGCGACTTTGCCCATCCTATGCAGGTACGCGCGGAAGTACCCATGACCGGTTAACATCTGGGTAAGGTAATAACTAACCTCCCCATGATGCCGCCCGGTCCATGGGGCCACCTGACTTATTAGTCTGGCGGTCCACCTTCCGCGCGTATCCTGCGCCCACCGATCCTGCCAGCAGGCGAGGGATTGCTCCCTAGCCCGCTTCTTTACTTCGACGTGCCCCTTCATTTGGTGGACGATCTTCCGCTCTCGGGCCAGGAGGTCGATAGGTATTACCCCAGCGACCACTAGTGAAGCCGCCTCCGAGACCGTGCGATACGAGCATGCTACACGAAGGGCACATCTCCTTTGTACCGCCGCCATGCGCTTGCGATACATTTCGTACCGAAGCGCGTCGGCCCAAACTTCAGCACCGTAAAGCATGACGGACTCAGCGGCGCGTAGTAGCAGCCGCCTGATGCATATGTTCTCCAAAGTGAGCTTCGCATCTAGCATCACCCCTAGATACTTCTCGCATGCTTTGGTCTGAACCGACACTTCACCTATACTTAGCTGCTGCACTCGGGGGATGCGCTTCTTCGTGAGGAGCACAATCTCGGTTTTGGTCTCAGCTAGCTCCAGCCCATGGTCGCTCATCCAATAGCGAATTCTACGCATGGTCTGGTCGAGTCGTGTCTGCGCCAGCGTCATATTGCGAGCAATAATAACAGCCGCCGCGTCATCCGCGTACCCGACCAGCAAGCAGCCTTCCAGCATTTCCAGTCGAAAGATCCCATCGTAGGAGGCGTTCCATAAGTCGGATCCTAAGACGGAGCCTTGGGCCGCACCAGACGTTAGCTCCTTCCGCGTGGAGCCCTCCGTCGTGTCGTACGTTATGAATCGGTCCTTCAGATAGTCCCTGATGATCCGAATTAGATACACAGGAACATCGAAGTCCCTCTCCAGTGCCCCCAGCACGTCTGTCCACCTTACCGAGTTAAAGGCGTTTTTGACATCAAGTGTCACCAGGAGGCAAACGTGTCGGGAGAAGTGATTTCCCCGCTCCGTAGACCTGGCCGCCTCTACTACCTCCTGGATGGCGTTGATGGTAGATCTCCCTCTCCCGAAGCCGTACTGCCTCTCAGAGAGGTCGCCAGCTGCCAGTATCGCCGCCTGGATGTGGGATCTTAGAAGCTTCTCCAGGAGCTTCCCGGCAGTGTCCAGCATGCATAGGGGCCTATACGCCGACGGAGCATTAATTGGTCCCTTGCCCTTGCTTATCAGCACAAGTCTCGCCTCCTTTCAGCGAGAATAAAATATTCCCGCCTGAAGGCACGAGTTGTACATGCTAAGCAAGAGCTCAGGATGGCTCTTTGCCACCGCTTTCAGTATTTCCGCTGGAAGCCCGTCAGGCCCCGGCGCCTTGTTGTTCTTAAGGGAACGCGCTGCTCGTTGTAGTTCCGCCCTTGTGAAGGGCGGTGCCTCGGAGCCCTCAAGAGCCAGGGGCTCATCCCGTCGTTTGGGATGAGTGGGGAACAGGGCATGGACTATTCCGTCCATTACCTCCGCGCTCATGGGCTCGCTCTTACCGAACGCACCAAATTTGCGGGTGATAATTTTATACCCTAACCCCCAAGGATCGTTGTTCAGATCCTCCCCTAGCTTCTTCCAGCAATATCTTTTACTCGCTTTAATGGCTCGCTTCAGAGCTCTTTTGCCATTAGAATTTCGGCGAGCTTGAGAGCGGCTTCGCGGTCGCGCCTCTGGGCCCGTTGGGCCACTCGGCGCAGCTGCAGGCATCCCCGCCTCAGCTCCGCGATCTCGTCCGTCCACCAATAAGCAGGGCGGCGCACACTTCTCGAAGATATCCTCGGTATTGCTTCCTGGCATGCTTGGCGGATTATACCCATTGTGGTATCAATCACCGCTTCAGCCCGCTCGGAAAGCGACCCATTTCTAGGCACTTCAACCACGGATTGCTGACCACGTTCAAGCGCCTGGGAGAACTTCTCGTGATCCATCTTCGCCACGACCCATCTGGCTGGGCGACGTTCGGCCGCCACCCTGACCGGCACGATATCACGAACGTGGAACGTGATATACTGATGATCGCTGGCTGTATAGTCCTCGATCACCCGCCAATCCCGCACACGTGCGGCCAGACGTTCCGTCGCAAAGGATACATCGGGGATGGTCTCCCTATAGCCAGTTCTCCTGAAGGTCGACGTGGAGCCAGTGTTTAAAACAACCAGCCCCAGCCTAGACGCCAAGTCCATTAGTCGCCTTCCCCTGGAGTCTGGCAAGGGTTCACCCCATTCGAGAGATTTGCTGTTAAAATCCCCGGCTACTATCAGCTCTCCCTCCACGTCTCTGAACGCATCCTCGAGAGCATCCAATTTGGATTGGAAGCCCTCGATGGCCTCGTTCGGAGTGAGGTAGCAGCTTACATAAGTAACGCCACCACACCCGACCCAAACGTAGCCGCGGCCAGAGCCGTGACACGTAACCCGAAATCGACGTGGGTTGAAAACCCAGACAGCCGCGGTACTGAGGTGATCCCGATACCACACCCCTGCATCGCCATCTCGATATTGTTCGCTGACAAGAACAATGTCAGCGTCCTTCTCGAGGCAGATCTGCGTGAGTAGGTCGTGCGCCGTCCTACTCCTGTTCAGGTTCGCCTGCAGGACCTTAGCCATATTGGCGAGACCTCGCTAGGGCCTCTCTGAATGTCCCACAGGCCCCAGAGCCAGCGACATGGTTCAACGTCGCCGGGTTGGTCTCCGGGCAGATGAAGCACCTAGGCTCGAACTTGCAGTCGGCTGCCCTGTGCCCCGTCCGCCCGCACTGGAAGCAGGTACTGCCCCGATCGGGGCCCCCACAGCTCCGCTCATAGCCGAGACACTTAAAGCAGCGCTCAACCTGGGACCTGAGCCTGAGGCGGCAGTAGACCCATCCAATCGGGACCCTACCCACCTCCAGCAGCCTGCTACCGGCCTCCTCAGCAAGGGCCACGAGAGCCAGTCTTTTTCCGACCTTGTTCGCTCCCGTGAGCCGTACGTCTAGAGGGCCGGTGTAGTCCTGCAATGCTCCGAGGACGGCCTCCCTAATCTCGTCGACCGTGGCGCAGCCGTCCACGTCCCTGACCTCCAAGGTCATCTTAGGTGTCAGAGAGCGGACCTCCGAGCCCCGCCCGACGGCCCGCCTCAGAGCATTGGCGAAACCCTCCTTACTCTCCGCCGAAGCCTTCTGTAATTCGATTAGAACTTCCCCGCTTTGTATGCGGCGGATGTCCTTAATTCCTAGACCATGCTGAGAGGGATTAACCTGGCGGCGGATCCCTCCGAGGATCTACGCGTAAGTCCTCCCCTCAGCCGAAGGGAGGTTTTAAGGAGTTTTTTGATAGAATCAATGACCTTTGACTCTGCGTCCTTTTCCGTTCTTGCAGCACCCTGTGATGTAGATGGGTGCGCTACTATCTCGTCTGCCGCACCCTGTGATGTAGATGGCTGCGCTAACATCTCGTCTGCCGTAGCGCTGCCATAGCTACTAGCGCTCGCAATGCTTGATGCGCTTGTAGTTCTGGTGCGCATTAACGGGACCTTTAAGGTTCTGCTCTCCAGGCTACCTACCTCTGCTGCTCGCTCTTCTTTGTTCTGATTACGATCCATCCTGTGAAAATAAGTTTTCGTCCCCCCATGTGGCCGGCCTCCAGGACCCCTCAACGACGGGCTCGCCAGAGCATCTCCCCAACACATGCCTGTAGGAGACCCTCTGGCTTGGACCATCATAAGAGGATATAGCACACCCTCACGCGCTAGCCCACCTCCACTCCCTCGAGCTTCCCACCCGAACAAAAGGTGTTTTGCTCTCTGGGGAGCTTCCGGCAGACATCACGCGTCAGAGCGCACTCGCCATTGCCGATTGACCCGCGGTGGCTAGCCGCAGAGCCGCCCGTCTTGCCGCCAGCGGGAGCCAGAGATGGTTCGGGTCGCCCAAGCGCGCAATTGGAAGCTAGTCTCCCCACCCAGGATCTCCTTTTGGCAGCTCACAGGCCCACACCGCACGGCTACCACGGTGGACCGTCTTTAGCTCGGGTTCGTTTCGTCCCACTATCTTTGTGCTCGGTGGGCTTCATGCTCTATAGCTCCACGTAAAGAATGATGACCAACTTCCAGGAGATACCCGTTTATAGGGCCCCTAGATGGCTCGCCTCCGTCTGCCTCTATCTATCCGGTCTGAGTCCATTTATAGGACCCACGGTTCCTATATAATAATAATAGTAATAATAATAATAATAATAATAATAATAAGCTGATAATAAATCTTAAAGTACATGACAAAATGATGTTTTTTGTTTCTGAATTATCCTTTCATAATATTTTGCATAAAGATATATTAAAAATTCGTTGATTAAATTATATATCTCATGATACAATATAAACTAATACAGTTTTCAACAAAATATTGATATTTGCCATAAATTTGCGATAACTTTGGTCAGCTAATATATACTTAATTTTTTGTGCTTCTAAAATGTATTTACAATTGCTTTTTAATGTTGTCGTACACTTTTTTTGTTACTTTGTAATTAACACGTGTTAAGCTACATCTTGTAAATAAAGGTTTCCTTTTCTGTCTGCAGTATACCATTGACATATTATTCCGAACAATTTTTTGTTACCTTTAACATTCGCGAATTTATTGGAAAATTCCATGCTTTTCCACGTTTTACACTCCATGTAATTGAAACCTAATGTAATTCCTATCAAACATTTGTTACTGTCAATTTTTTTGAAAAGACACCAATCTCCGATGAATATTTCTTCACAAACAATTGGGAAACTGATATTCGATGAGTTTGATGACCGAGAAAGAGTCCATAGCTTATCATATTCCGAATTTCTAACTCTTTCTAAGCGGTCGCTGCTTAATTTAGATTTTTTGTCACTAAGAAGCCAGCAAATGGATGATTTTCTAACAATATGTTCTTTACCCTTCGAATCTGTTACTACTGTACAGGGATCATCAACCGGAAGATTTGTTTTAGTTTTCGAACAACTCGGTAAACAACATTCTCCTGTAATTTGTTCCAAAATAGTCAAATCTTTTCTGGTTTCGTCGTCGACTGCACTCTCTTCATTTAAATCAATATTCCCATCCAAAAATCTAGAATCATCGTCACCTGAATCTGTTGACTCATTTGGCATACAAGAATGGTTTTCATCGTGAATAAACAAGTTTCTATATTGTATATCGTTAGCATATTTGATTTCAATTTTCATTCCCAAATTAGTGATAGATTCGTATGCTGCATTTTTTGCCATTTCAAGAACTTTCTTTGCGGTACAATAATTAACAGGTTCGGATTTAGAAATTAATTTTGAGGTAGGAGAAGGAATTTTTTCATCCTGAATTTCATAGTTAGTATTTAGGTGTCGCGTTCGTGGAAAAAAATTTGTTCTCCTTCAGATTGAAAATCAAACACGGAAATGTCTGCTTGCAGTTGAATTCGTTGAATTCGTTGTATTGCTTCAAGGATACTGCAGTTGACAACGGTTGAACAGGTCGCACTGATTGATCGTAAGTTTCGATAGAAACTTTCGCATTGCTGACTTCCGAATTGCCAAGGAAGAAAGTGTTCGGTAGAGTTATTTTTAATACAGTGGAAAACTAGATTCAACATCGCGTGAGCATTTAGTTCAATGCAAAGATATGTATTTGAAGTTATGCAGTTATTTGTTAGGGAATAATTAGTCTTAAGATCTAGCCACGCTCTCCATAACCGTAAAAAAAGACACTATACCACAAGTAATATATTCTGTCAGTCAACGGCATGGTTTTACAGAGGTATGCAATTATCACGTAGTATATTATTTGAAGGTAAGCTACGGTACCTTCACTGCAGGGTTGCGTGATTTCAAATACTTTTAGATTTAAAATCCACTACGAATTAAGAAATCATATTTATTTATGATTTGATTCGTGAGACAAATAAGAAATCAAATTTATTTGTGATTTGATTTGTGGGACAAATAAGAAATAGAATTTATTTGTGATTTGATTCAAGCGACAAATAAGAAATAAAATTTATTTGTGATTTGATTCGCGGGACAAATAAGAAATAGAATTTATTTGTGATTTGATTCAAGCGATAAATAAGAAATAAAATTTATTTGCGATTTGATTCGTGGGACAAATAACAAATTAAACCATTAACTAATTAATTTTTAAAGAATTTTTTGCTCAAATATATATGTTGCGTTAAACGCGACTGAAGAGCAACTGGTCAAGTACTTTTTGAATTGCAACTAGACCTTTTTGAGCGACTGGAATTTCAGACAAAATTTGTAAATATCAGGGTTCTCATTCATTAGACTAAATGTTCTGCTTTTGCTTGAGTATCATTCTAGAGTCAAGCAATAAAACAAGTCGTCGGTAAGAAATAGCGCGCTTAGAAGGTTAAAAAGAATTTTTCTTAAGCCAACTTAAAAAAACATTTAAAATTAATTAATTTATTTGTTTTTAATCAACTTGATTTATTATTTGAGAGTCGAATCAAATCGCAAATAAATTTTATTTCTTATTTGTCGCCTGAATCAAATCGCAAATAAATTTTATTTCTTATTTGTCGCTTGAATGAAATCGCAAATAAATTTTATATTTATTTGTCGCTTGAATGAAATCATAAATAAATTTGATTTCTTATTTGTCCCCCGAATCAAATCAGAAATAAATTTGATTTCTTATTTGTCACTTGAATCAAATCACAAATATATTTTATTTCTTATTTGTCGCTTGAATCAATTCACAATTAAATTTTATTTCTTATTTGTCCCACGAATCAAATCACAAATAAATTTGATTTTTGGATTCGTGAGTTCATCAATTCAATATCATGCAACCCTCCTTCACTGTCTGGTATATTTAACCTTAAAAGATCCCATATTTTGTGATCACAAATTTTGATTACGGAAGCAAAGTTCATTTTATCTTTCGATGATATATCGCATGCATTTAATAAATGTTTGTTCTTAGATACTTTTTTAATGAGAAGCTTCAAATGCCCCGGAGAGATGAAATATTTACTAAGCGGCATTATTACAGATGGTTTTAAAAATCTAGTTTTTAATTTTGCACCAATGTGGACAGTATCTTGCGTGCAAATAAATTCCGGGAGCAAATAACTATGAAATTCTGGAATAACAAAGTTCTGTACGAGCAATGACCAATCAGGATTTTGGACACCAATTCCAGATTTCATACGCATCGCCTTCATCAAACGCAAATCTCCATCTGACGAAATTCCGAGTACTGTTATGCCGCTTTGCGATAAACGTTTTATAGTGTAATTCCAACGTTTGATCACGTGATTAGTTACAAACTTATTATCCGTTCCAAATAAAGTTAAACAAAAACTCACCGTTGGCCTCATTGTGATCACCTCCATGCATCTCATTTAATTCGTCATTAAGGTTCACATGTTCAACTCGGGCACTTTTGTCAATTTCCGTATTTTTCTGATGTTCCTGATTATCCGTCTTACTTCTTTTCGATCCGTCTGCGTCTTTCTTAGCAGTATGTGGGCGCTTTTGAGAATACTACAAAAAATATAAGAAACTGCATTAATTACGACAAAAAAAATTTAGATCAAATTCAATTAAAATAGACCAGTAAAAAAAACAGAAAAAAACTTTAAAAAACTTACATCTTTAGAAGGTTTTGCGTAGTCCACGGTATGACATAATAAATGTCTTGTAAAGTTGGAGGTAATCCACCTTTTCGCATGACTTGAGTTATCCGTTTTTTTGAAAGAAACTTTGCTTGCGCAGACTGGACAGTGCACCGTAGCCTCGTAAGCAATTTCGTTCGTTGCTTCATCCTTCGAACCCTCGACTGTGATCCCGATGTCGCCAGATAATTGTGCCTTCGCCTGTTCGTTGAATGAAGAATACTTATTTTTTATGCTTTGTCGTATAGTTCTGGTCAAATGTCTCTTCTCTGCATCAGTATCAACCCCAAGCTGTTTCTGAGAAATCTGATTTTTATCTGTTGAAATGCAAAATGTACTACACTCATCATTTGGCATCCAGAATTGAGGAGGTTTGTTTTTCACAATTTCGACCAATTTTAAAATCAAGACTCTTTCGCCAAGAAGGAAGCTAAAAGCTTCTGGATTTTTGTAATCTTTTCCGTAATAATCTTTGGAATTCTTATTTTCGGCATGAAGGTACGTGCCCAAGCTCTCCCGAACGAACTTTTCAACTTCGCTCAAGAGTTCCACATTTAATGCGGCGAAAGATAATTGATTATCATAACTTTGAAATGATAAAATATTTCTTATGTGAGACTTCAACGTAATTCCAGTTGCAAAAAAAAGTTTTCTCCAAAAATCTGTACCTTCATTATTTTCGCTACGTTTGTCGCCCATGGTGAAAGCAAAAAAGTTTTTTATCTAAAAATAAAACAAAATCAAAAAAAATTGTGCTAAAAGCCTTTACTGCAGAAAAATGTTTCATTAAATAATGCAATTTTTTCAACCTTGTTTTCACAGAACATTCAGAAGTAACTATTAAATACGTAAATGTAAAACTAATTATAATAATTCACACTTGCATCGAAAACTACTATTATTATTCTTTTTTGTAATTGTTCAAACTCTCAAAAAGGCGAGCAGAATCGACATTCCTTTACAATATGATGAAAGTCAACTTACCTTTACAGAAGCAGAACTTTGAATGAGCGTCCGAAGTCAAAGATCACAAAGTACCCTAGATGTACACTGTTGTAGTTTTCTGCGAGATTCTGTCATTACTTGATATAAAGAGTAGCAAGAAAAGGGCGCGCAATACACCGAGTATAAACAAATAAATCCAAGCGTCAGACATCCACAATGTGTTTATTAGCATGCAATTTACTTTGGTATTGTTATAGTACATGTTCATATAGTATTAGCACACGTAGCACGATTTGCGGAAATTTATTCTTTCACAAAATAAAAACATATTTGGAAGACGAAATTGAAAAAACATATTTTACTTACGTGTGGTTCATCTATAATTGTAAATATTTAATAAACAAAAATGCGCTAAATGTACCCATAATCAGTTTTTTTTTCTAAAAAAATTATTATCAACAAACTGCAAAAATTACCCTCAGTTAAGATTTTCATCGTAAGTACGAATAAAATTGAATAAAAAATTACGTATTTCATTTATTTACTATTAATAATATTTTAAAATATAAATATATAATATAAATACAGCTCTTTTTATGAATTATTACGATTCGAATAGCGCACCTTGATATTTTAAGAATGAAAAACTTTCCGCCACTCTCACTGAATTCAGTGCTTCACGATTTCATGCGTTGACTTCGCGTGACTTCGTACAACTTTAAAAAGATTTCATGCATTGGGTACACTAGGCTGTCAATTACGGCAATAAACCTACGAATTCTGTGGACAAATACATAGTCATATGCATTAAACATTGTTCTACGACTTCGCAATTTAATCTACATAATATTCTTTAATGCCTATGACTTCAGTCACAATTTAAACGTTATTTATGGAATACTTCAGAGTGAAATGCCCCTCGGGGTCGAGCCCCAATAAATATTAGCGAACCGCCCTCTTAAATGCAGAAAATGACGGCATGTGCCGGATCTAGGCAGAAAGAGAGTTCCACAGGCGAGCTCCCTGAACTTGGAATGTCCTGGCTCCAGTTCCAGTGCTCGCTCTGGGTATTTTAAGATCCTGCGGCTCACCTCTAGCAGAAGATCTGGGGACATGCGCAGAGAATAGACTCGCGAGATAGCTACGTTCTCGCATCCGAACAATTTGATAAAGGAGTGCTGTCAAGTACAGCCTGCGTGAGTCGACTCTGAGCCACCCCAGGCGTCTTCTGTAGGGCGAGATGTGATCATCCCTCCTAACTCCGTAAACATATCTTACACATAAATTGCTCAACCTCTGGAGTCGAATTCTTTGCTCGTCAGTTGCGTCAGAGTACCAAACTGCGCAGTAGTCGAGATGTGGTTGGACGAGTGACTCGACTAATCTCTTGCGGAGTTCTTCGTTGGTGCAGTCCCTAATTAACCGCAAATTATAAAGGGCTTTATTGATCTTTTTAGTAACGGAATCAATTTGCGGTTTCCACGTTAATTTGTTGTCCAGTACAACACCAAGACTAGTAACTTCTCTGCTAAACGGGATCACTCCTTCTCTCAGCTCAACTCATGGCAAGGACCTACTTTCGAGGTCATTTACGTTCCTCTTGGAACCAAAAAAGATAGCCTTAGTGTTGCCGGTGTTGAGCTTCAATCCACAGTGCATTGTCCATTCAGCCACTTTCTGTGCCGCCAGAGATAGTAGAGCCACACCTTCGGTTAGTTTGTCTTTGGTGGAGTGAAGATAGATTTGAAGGTCATCTGCATAGAAAATGTGTCTGACTGCGAGTCCGTCAAGTTTGTAACGTAGGTCATTGACGTAGAGGCTAAATAATAGGGGTCCCAACACAGATCCATGTGAAACTTCCAGATTGGTTTCTATGAATTCTGAATTTCCATTTAGTGGAAAGGACCATCTGGGAGCGGCCTTGTAAGTATGATTTAATCCAGAGAAGAGCTGCCCTGGGAAATCCCAAATCCTTTAGTTTGCAGAGAAGCTTAGAATGCGAGATGGTATCAAAAGCCTACTAAAGTCAAACTGTAGAAGAAAAGTGACATTCTTTCTGTTGATAGCCATGCGTACGTCATCCGTTAACTTTACCGGTGCTGTTTGGGTGCTGTGATGTTTACGAAAACCGGTCTGGAAGGGATCCAGTAGATTATTTTTATTAAGGTACTCTGTGATCTGGTCGTGAGCGATCTTCTCCAGAACCTTAGAGTGGAAGCAGAGCAGCGCAATTGGTCGAAAATCGGAGGGTGTTTCCGGAGCCGCGCTTTTTTGCAACGCAATTACCCGCGCCCTCTTCTAAGCCTCCGGAAAAACTCCCAGGGCGAAGGACGAGTTAAAGATTCTTACTACAAGCTCTCCTATGGTAGGAAGAGCCTTTACAATAACCGACTGAGGAATCTTATTTAGGTTGACTGGTTTAAAAACGAACCCTTCATTACGTGCTGAATTTAAAAAGTCCATTACTATATCTGTGTTTTCAAGAGAGGAAGACGAGACCTCAGAGAAATACTGATTTAAGGTGTTAGGATTAAAATTATGAGTCCCACTCACCCCCCGCCCCGGAAGGAGGCCAAGGCTACGCATCCCCTTCCAGATGTTTTTATTTTTATTAAGAAATGCAGTAAGATGTTTTTGCATGTAGGAGTTACGATCCTTCATGAGGCGGGCCTTAACCTCCTCACTCAGCTGTAGGTACTCCACAAGGAGCGATGCTTGTGATGTTCTCTTATATCTCCTAAGAGTGGCATCCCGCTTGTTGACGAGTCGCCTCAGCTCAGGACCAAACCAAGGTTCACACTTCTTCTTGGGCGAGACCCTCTTGAGAGGCGCAAAACTGTTAATTGAGCAGCTAAGGTTGTAATTTAGAACAGCTAGCGCCTCTTCCAGACCAGCCTCCGGAGAAGTTATGGCCGACCAATCACAACGAGAAAGCATATCATTCAGAGAGATAGCATTTAAGCTCTTGAAATCCATAAAAGAGAATGATTCTCTTACAGGGTCAGGTGAAAATATGTCAATAGCGACATACAATAGATGATGTCACCCGAAGTGAGGCAGCCATTCATTCCCAAAGTCCACTACTGTTTCGTTATCGTCCGGCAGTATTAAGTCTATCCAAGTGTGAGACGAAGATGTGCTATGGGTCGGCCCATGCGGGACTATTCGCATGGAGAGTTCATTGGCCAGACACTTGATGGTGGTTGCATCGTGGGAAGCCGACAACAGATCAGCATTGAGGTCACCCATAATAATCTTGTGGCTAAAATCTGATATCAAGGACCTCAAGACGGGAAAGAGATTTGAATATCGTTGCATGGGAATTTTCGGAGGCATGTAAATGACCCCCACGAGAATGGGTGGAGCATCATCATTTTGCACAGAACAAAAAAGGTACTCAGGGATTCCTGATATCCCAGGTCCCTCAGTATGTGATTTTTCGAGAACCTTGACAGCATATTCAGCACGTACATAAAGGAGGACCCTCTTCCACTTGCGTTACGGTCTTGTCTAAAGCGAGTACCCAGAATGAGACCATCGTCGACCACCGGACCAAGCCATGACTCCGCGATCGCAAAAATTTGGAAGGAGGGATGATATGCGAGGAAAATACGGAGCTCGTTAATGTGCGCTCTTATGGAGTTCACATTTAAGAACCCCACCTTAAGGGAACTTCTCCCACGTATCCCCGACACCGGCCGGGAGTGATCAATGAGTTGCCCCTGACCCGTCTGCTGGCGTTACTTCCGTTTCTGCATTTAATGCAGGGGAAGTGTTGTCCCTAGGAGGAAGTGAATTCCTGGAGGAACTCTGGCACGCCGTTTGAATGACCTGGAGATCAGCAGCTGAGGCAAAGACATGCGCCCGCTCTCCACCTTTATGTCTGGCCAGGAATCTGTCAGAATTTTTCTTGCGGAAGTATTTCATTAATAAAAATTTTACGGTCCGACAAACTGGTAGCAGCGTCCAATGGCAGGGAGAACGACTTAATGTCGCTTGTTGTTAAATACTTGTTTGATAACGAGCTCTTGGCTCGCATCACATCTCCGATCAGGCCGGGAAAGCCTTAGGATAAAAGAGGGCGGCAGGCCTTGAGGAGATCCCAAACTCTTCACCCTATTCCCGTTGACCCCCCTATCTGGTTTCCGACGGCGTATGATGCGAGCATCAGCAATATCCTCTCTTTGCAGGGAGAGAAGGACGGTGCTAAGGACAAGGCAAAGCCATTTAATGCATCTTTGGGGACCTCAGTTCCATTCTTAAAAACCCCGTTAACAATAACCTCGCAGCATTCGGCCGCCGTCTCGCCAGTATTCGCGCCAGGTCCTCTGGAACTCAGCTGAGGAGCGGGAGGGCAGGATTTAACACAGACTTCAATGGACCAGGGTCACAATCTGTTATTAGCTACTTCTTTGGTTTGAGTGTTCTCCTGACCACCAGTGGAGCTCCCAAACACAGCGCGGACTTGTTTAAAGTCATCATTGAGATTTTTGGTACCCTCGAGCAGCTGCTTCGTGTTAGTGCTTATATCACTTAAAATACCAGATTGTTTTAATAGTAAATCCTCGAGAGCCGAGACCCTGGCTGTTAATTTTGCCGTATCGTCCGCAGCGTACTGTTATTCGAATTTATTTTTTGATTATATACAGGGTGAGGAAAATCTGGAAATCCGGAAAAACTCGAAAACCGCATAAGGTTAGTAGTAAATCGAAGATCATACCCTATGTAACTTTCAACGAGAAATCCAACGGTAACCTCTGATTGGACCTTATAACGTTCAGCTGGGGATCAGGGTTGAAGTACTAAGAAATCCCCTTTTTAAGAGTGAAAAAATACAATATTTTTACACAACTGTTACAAAAAATTTCTATATTACAAATTATCCTTACTCTGTGTTATAGGAAGTTCCGCTCCCTATTCTCCTCCTTGCTTGATTTGCCCGTATTTTTACAAAAAAAATGAATGTTTATTTCTTAAATTATGTTTTCTTTGTCCGAATGATTATTCTTCAAAAATTTAATTTATCCCTTAAATTTGATTTTCTTAGCCAGGAAAAATTTTTTTTTTTACTATTTTACCCATTTTGTGGTTGGGGAAAGGGTCGGATTGCCAATATTTCGGCACATTTCACCCTTGCTGCGTATGCGATCTGATTCAAGCAGCGTGCTGCTTTTGCTTTTCTGCTACGCTAGTACGCTTTAACTATACATAAAAACATTCTGTACTAGTGGTGTAGATTTTAAAACCAATCTATTTTATTGAAACTGCTACCCTATTTATAATAAAATTCTTTTAAATCCGTTAAAATATAATATCCCTACGGAACCCATACATTCTGCAATACTGAATCACTCGGTTGTTATTCGGGAAATTAAGCCTATATGGAACATCCAGCCCAGTCCATGTACCTTGTCCCACCAAATCAAATACCACCATGCATAACTACTTCCTTTGACATGCGCAATTTCCTACACTTGTCTTATAATACTGACACTTTGTATTAAACTTTAAACTGGTTAACCTCGCAAAAATTACCAGCGCAGCATCGCCACTTTCGCCCGTATCGAGAACTCTGACCATTCCTAGTCTTACTCTATTCAGGGTGGAAATTAAGTGGTGGCTAACCGCGAACTGCTTAAATAAGTGGAAGATCGCGAACGCACGATACGCTGTAACGTGACTGTTCCAGCCTGTCACGTGCTCTAGGACTTATTTACAAAAGGGACTAACTTATCGACACTCTTGTAAGGAGGTTGCTGGGTAGAGTCTATGAGAAGGAACGTTGCGCGGTAATTTTACTGGTTAATCCGCTCCCATCCCCCCCCTCATCTAACGTAGAGTGTAACGTTTCGGCACGTACGAACAAGACGTATCTTTCGCTGCAACTTCACACTAACTCTTTATTGTACTCTGTACATAACTCAGTATAACTTACTAACTTATAACACTGCCTAGTAGATACTGACACAAACTTACACGAAGGGTAAACGGAGGATAACTATTTACATGGAAAGCGCTGGAATGAAAAAAAAAATTTTTTTATTGAATTTATAAGGAATTGAGCTAGCCGCTACTTGAAAGGAAGTCCACCGAAGACTACTCAGTGTCGAACATGTGGAAATTATAGATTGGCGCATCCCTATTATGGAGTACCATCACAGTTCATCTCATGCCCATGAAATCAAAGTGAAAATCTGAGCAAGGCTGTGCCGAAATTGGCCCAAAACTACAAAGTTGCGATGCAATTGCACAGATTTGGCAAGAATGCTCGATCTGCCATGGGTCTTATATTAGTTTTCTCTGAAGCAAGGGACTCAAGAAAAAAAAAACTGCCGCAATTGGTGTGCAAGATAACGGACCGGCACCAACACTGTTCGATCAGTCAGGCAAATGCAGTGCATTTATTTTATCCTCGACTGTCCAACAAGCGCTGCGTGCACGTTTCTTATCGTCTTCCTCGAGGAATACTCCCCAAAGACTTCAACTCTGCTTTAACACTACATCTCTACGCTAAGCCACAATCCTTTATACTTCTCAAACTAACAGGAATAAATCTTAAAACAGAGAGAACGGGGGTTAGAGCAATGGGATGGGGACGGTATATCAAAAAAATAGAATTTCACGGGAAAATATTACCGCAAGTTTGCATTAGAATCGTTACGACCTATTTCGTGGCCGGCGTAAAGCCCGACGACACCTTGTATATGCTCGACTCACTCAACGACAGAGCAGCGTGCTATGGTTCGACGATGTAAACAGAATATTTACTCTCCGCGCTTAGCGTGATAATTTCCTTTGCTTGTATTCCAGAAATATAATTGAAAATGAATAGTACAAGTGAACAAAACCGTGTTTTCACTCTCTTTTCTCTATACTAAACAGCTGAACTAAGCGACATTCTTTTTTAGGAGCTGGGACCGGAGTGAGCGAACTATTGTGTTTCTGGCAGGGTAAGACCTTACAGGGATAACGAGACTACGGGAAGGGATGATTTAGAGCCATTAGAGTAGGGAATGTGTGAATCCTGACTGCAGCCTGCATTGCGTCCTGATTTTCCTAGGTTCCACCTAGTTTCTGCGTGAGGCTCTTTGCAATTACATAGATTTTCGGGGTTCCATGACTGGCAGTGAAACTGCCACGTTACAACATTCAACCGCATTTTCAAGGTCATTTCAAGGTCAACCTGATTTTTTCAAATGGGAACCCCTATTTTTTATACCGGAATCGATAAGAGCGGAAAATTTTGCGCCCGAATATGTAACTAGGTATGAGGTTAACGTAACCCCAGAAAGACAAATAGAGGTCAAATTATGGCATCGTAAAAATCTCGCTAGTTTAGTGGTAAAACAAAATAAAGCTCATACTCTATGTAACTTTCAACGGGGAACTCAACGGTGACCCCTGATTTGTTCTTGAACCTCATTTCAAGGTCAATCTCATTTTTTCAAATGGGAACACCTATTTTTTATACTGGAATCGAAAAAAGCGGAAAATTTTACGAGTGGGAACAATTTAAGTCCGGAGATACCGTAATCCGTAATACTCCTTGAAACCATGTATTTTCAAAATCTCTTAAGGCCTGGATAGCTGAAACAATCTGATTTTATAAAAGTTGTTTATAATTTACAGTGTTTAAATTTCCTTCGATAAAAAATTGCACTATTATTGTATCGCCTAGCATGTATGCCCACACGTTTAATTTTTAAGGATATTCAGTGTGAGTTTCTCTCATCCAATGAGGATTTGTGTTGGACCAATATCTAATGTTATGACGAATGACTTCACCATTTAATTGAGATGTCGCTTCGTCTGAAAAAACAATATTTTTTCAAAAATACTAAAACAGGGTTAAATTTTGCTAAAAAATGAATAAAAAGCAATTTGAAAATCTGTCTTTCACTAATTTTTTTGAATTTTTGAAAAAAAGAGACAACCGTTTTTTCACACTAGACAGTTCATCTGGTTCTCAAATACAAAATTATTTCGAAGACATTTGAAAAAAAGTGAAAATTTAAAAATAAAAGTGCTTGTACCAATACAGATTTTTAATTAAAAAATTGTTATCATTTAGATTTTATAATCTTATTTGCTCCTGACTTCTACTAATTTGAAGTTAAAACCATATTTGGTTCTTGTCATAGTAAATAGGCTCTAGAAAAAAAATACATGACCAATAAAAAAAACAAATACGGTTTTGTGGTTAAAGTAATTCGACAAATTCGTCAAATATTTCGAATTTTTTTCTTTTTGTTACAATAGCAATATTAAATTTTAGTTTTTTTTTCAAAATTTTAAATTGTTTCGTTTATCCGAAAGAGAACGAATATCTCTTCTGATGATGAAGGGTTGGGGTGATCAGCAAAGGTCGTATACTAATGTTGTTAATCTCTTTAATAGAACATTTCGAAACGGCGATGGCGAAACTCCTGTGTCTAAATCCACGGTATTTGAAAGTTTATGCTTTCAGATTGAAAAGGCGGAGCAAATTTATACAATCATTTTTAACGGAGTTATCATCATACTAGTAAAAAATTGATTGTTTTTTTTCATTTCCAAATATCTAAAAAAATAGTAAAGATAGAAAAAAATTCTAAAAATGAAAAAGATGTCTTTTGAAGTGAAAAACGTAAATTTAAAGTGAAATAAGTTTTCTAAAAAAATTTTTTTTCAGTTTAAATGGATTTCAAAAAATCAAAATTTATTATTCTGGGGAACGTATATTTTAATTACATTGAATAATCATAATAGAAACTATTCCTTAATAAGCAACAATATAGCGAAAATATGTTAAATTATTTTTGTAAACAATTACACAAAAATATCAAGAATAGCATTTTTATATAATTTTACACATTTTTGCTTTTCTATCTTTACTATTTTTTGAGATATTTGGAAATGAAGAAAACAATCAATTTTTTACTAGTATGATGATAGCTCCTTAACCTGTAGGAGACGGGAAAGCCACTATAGTGGCTCGACCATGGATAGACACTTTACATATGTGTATTTCCCAATATTAGAGACACATATTATGTGTTTTTTATAGAAAATACTGAGGAATTCAAAATTCCAAAATTCCCCGTCCTCAAAAATTAGAAAATGATTGTATAAATTTGCACGACACCACATTTTCAATCTGAAAGCATAAACTTTAAAATACCATTGAGATTTTTGAGATGCGATAATCGGTTCAAAAACTATACGGAGTTTTATGAGGGTTAAATTTCTTGTCATTTTTCTTAGTTTTTACATGTTAATAAAAAGAGGAAATATAATTTTTTTTAAATGTAAATATACTTTTCTAAAGCTTTTACTTCACAGAAAAGAAAGCCGTCAAAATTTGGAAGCTGCGATAATTTTTCGCGATGATATAAAACTTTCTTTCTTTTCAAATTTTTTGCCAAAGGGTGGCAAAAGCATGTGAAGGAGAGTGTACATACGTTCAGTAATTGTTAAATAATTAACAAAGTGGCATTATTATTATTGTTATTATTATTATTATTATTATTATTATTATTATTATTATTATATTATTATTATTATCTACATCACAGGTTGCTGCAACAACAGAAAAGGACACAGAGTCAAAGGTCATTGATTGTATCAAAAAACTCCTCAAGGAAATGACAGATTCAATGGAGAAGCAAAAGAACGTGAACAACATTATAAAAAACGGATTACCCGTCTTACAGGGGCAATTTGAAGAATTGATAGGGCGAAAAAAGTTTTCAGTACGGCGGATGCTAACACCAGATGCACGGAAGACCAGTGAGCCTCAAAAAAGGCAACCCTCCACGTCGCCGACTGATACGGCTGAAGGGAGGCCAACGAAAAAACCTAAAAAGGATGCCAAAAATAAGGTAGAGTCTCAGCGGGCGGACACGCAGTCAGCTGCAGAATGGACAAAAGTTCCCACGCGACAAGAGAAGAAGAAGGGCAAAAAGAAGAAGAAGAAGAAGACGGAATCGGAAAAACCGCCTCCGAAAAAAGGCAAAAAGGCCAGACCGGAGGCGATTGTCCTCAAGCCGGCTGAGGGGAGGACTTACGCGGAGATCCTCGGAGGAATCCGCCGCCAGGTCAACCCCTCTCAGCACGGCCTAGGAATTAAGGACATCCGTCGCACACAAATCGGAGAAGTTTTAATCGAACTACAAAAGGCTTCGGCGGAAAGTAAGGAGGGTTTCGCCAATGCTCTGAGGCAGGCCGTCGGGCGGGGCGTGGAGGTCCGCTCTCTGACAACCAGGATGACCTTGGAGGTCAGGGACGTGGACGGCTGCGCCATGGTCGATGAGATTAGGGAGGCCGTCCTTGGAACATTGCAGGACTACACCGGCCCTACGGGAGCGAACAAGGTCGGATAAAGACTGGCTCTCGTGGCCCTTACTGAGGAGGCCGGTAGCAGACTGCTGGAGGTGGGTAGGGTCCCGATCGGATGGGTCTACTGCCGCCTCAGACTCAGGGTCCAGGTTGAGCGCTGCTTTAAGTGTCTCGGCTATGGGCACCGTGGGCGGAGCTGTGAGGGCCCCGATCAGGGCAATGCCTGCTTCCGGTGCGGGCAGGCGGGGCACAGGGCAGCCGACTGCAAGTTCGAGCCTAGGTGCTTCATATGCCCGGAGACCAACCCGGCGGCGTTGAATCATGTCGCTGGCTCTGGGACCTGCGGGACATTCAGAGAGGCCCTAGCGAGGTCTCACCAAAATGGATAAGGTCCGGCAGGCGAACCTGAACAGGAGTAGGACGGTGCACAACGCGCTCACGCAGATCTGCCTCGAGAAGGAAGCTGACATTGTTCTTGTCAGCGAACAATATCGAGACGGTGATGCAGGAGTGTAGTACTGGGATCACCTCGGTACCGCGGCTGTCTGGGTTTTCAGCCCACGTCGATTTCAGGTTACGTGTCACGGTTCTGGCCGCGGCTACGTTTGGGTCGGGTGTGGTGGCGTTACTTACGTAAGCTGCTACCTTACTCCGAACGAGGCCATGCCATGCCGATGCTCTCGAGGATGCAATCAGAGACGTGGAGGGTGAGCTGATAGTAGCCGGGGATTTTAACAGCAAAGCTCTCGAATGGGGTGAACCCTTGCCAGACTCCAGGGGAAGGAGGCTAATGTACCTGGCATCTAGGCTAGGGCTGGTTGTTTTAAACATTGGCTCCACGTCGACCTTCAGGAGACCTGGCTATAGGGTGACCATCCCCGATGTATCCTTTGCGACGGAACGTCTGGGCGCACGTGTGCGGGATTGGCAAGTGATCGAGGACTATACAGCCAGCGACCATCAATATATCACGTTCCACGTTTGTGATATCGTGCCGGTCAGGGTGGCGGCCGAACGTCGCCCAGCCAGATGGGTCGTGGCGAAGATGGATCACCAGAAGTTTTCCCAGGCGCTTGAACGTGGTCAGCAATCCCTGGTTGAAGTTTCTAGAAATGGATCGCTCTCCGGGCGGGCTAAAGCGGTGATTGATGCCACAATGGGTATAATCCGCCAAGCCTGCCAGGAAGTAATACCGAGAAGATCTTCGAGAAGTGTGCGTCGAAAGCGAGTAAGAGATATTGCTGGAAGAAGCAAATCTCTTACTCGCTTTATCACCCGCAAATTGGGTGCGTTCGGCAAGAGCGCGCCCATGAGCGCGGAGGTAATGGACGAAATAGTCCATGCCCTGTTCCCCACTCATCCCAAATGACGGGATGAGCCTCTGGCTCTGGAGGGCTCCGAGGCACCGCCCTTCACAAGGGCGGAGCTAGAACGCGCAGCGCGCTCCCTTAAGACCAACAAGGCGCCGGGGCCTGACGGACTTCCAGCGGAAATACTGAAAGCGGTGGCAAAGAGCCATCCTGAGCCCTTGCTTAGCATGTACAACTTGTGCCTTCAGGCGGGAATATTTTATTTCCGCTGGAAGGAGGCGAGACTTGTGCCGATAAGCAAGGACAAGGGACCAGTTAATTCTCCGTCGGCGTATAGGCCCCTATGCATGCTGGACACTGCCGGAAGCTCCTGGAGAAGCTTTTAAGATCCCGCCTCCAGGCGGCGATACTGGCGGCTGGCGATCTCTCAGAGAGGCAGTACGGCTTCAGGAGCGGAAAATCTACCATCAACGCCATCCAGAAGGTAGTGGAGGCGACCAGGTCTACGGAGCGGGGAAATCATTTCTCCCGACCCGTTTGTCTCCTGGTGACACTTGATGTCAAAAACGCCTTCATCTCGGTAAGGTGGACAGACGTGCTGGGGGCACTGGAGAGGGACTTCAATGTTCCTATGTATCTAATTAGGATCATCAGAGACTATCTGAAGGACCGATTCATAACGTACGACACGACTGAGGGCTCCACGCGTAAGGAGCTTAACCTCCTGTTCCGGTTGAATGTCGCATTTAGCTCCTTGTTTTACAAGTCTGTCTGCCCTTTCATTACCTTTATAACCCGAGTGATCCGGTATCCAATTTATAGTAACTTTGTTTGCCTTAGCCATTTCATTGCGTAAACCTCTTGTTTCCTTGACTAATGCTGATTTGGTGATAGTGTTCTGGGGTTCTTATAGTTGCCTGGCTATCCATACAAATCTTCTCTTAAAAAAGTGATGACCGGATGTAGTGAAGCCACAAAAACGTGAACTTGATTGGTTCGTTTATTAACTAAAGTTGTTGAAAAATTAAATATAGCTACGATATTATTTTAACTAAAAATTAGAATGTATTATGTAAAAAAACTGGTTAGAAAAAAACAGCGGAAAGAGTACATTGAGCGCGCGAAGCGCGCTGAAATTTACTAGTTTATATAAATCTGCACTTAGTGAGGGCTCCTACCAGATCTGTAGCACATAATCTAATAGCAGCCATTTCTGCTTGAAAGACCGTGTTGTACTCCTTGAGTCTACAGTATGATTCCTACCATATTTCTCCACGCCACAGGAACTGGTTTTTCTTCCATTCTTCTCTGTTCGGTATCTTTATTCTATACAGTTTTTAGTAGAAAGGAGGTCCGGCTAATTGGTCCACTTCCTGAGCAAAGATTCTTTGAAACGGGGTGTAAATTCCACCTCTCTTAATTCGATCACCTTCCTGAGAATCGATTTCTTTAGCAGGACGCGTGTCTTGGTTGATCTAGCACAATTTCTAATGCTTTTAATAGAGTTGTCCTTTTCGCCCCCTTTATGCTTCTTGTTCCCATGTCCTGCAGCCTATCTAGGAGCAAGGTACCAGATTTTAGCCTACAGCAAGGCCCCCAAGCAATGGTTTTGTGCAGCCACCTTAGGTGTAAGACCGCAGTACGGAGCCACTGTATTATTTTGGGTTTAACCTTCCAAATCCTGTCAATGGCCCTCCTGCAGGTCCATAAATAGCTACAAATCTAAATTTCATGCTCTTCAGGTACTGACCCTATTTGAACCTCCAGTCGAACACCTCACCGAGATATTTGACCTCATGCTAGAGTATGAGCATCTTCTTGAATAGCGTAATGATTAAGATTAGCAATTCGACGACATACACTTGAGCGTAAATGCGTAAGTCATGTAACCTAGTAAATAGTTCGTCGATCACCAGAAACTATTCGATGGGTGATAGGTCGCTCACTTGAGGGCATAATCTTTTCACTCACCCTTTGTCCGTTGCTGAACCCCTTTGCTCCTTTACGGTCTTTCCTTCTAGAGATTTCTGTAATACCGGAATGCTGTCTTCTCTATCCACCACAGATACTCCTTCCAGTTGTGAAGTTAAAAGCCCCCTCTGCATCAAGGATGGCAGCGAATACAACGCCTTTGTTTCTCTTCCCCTTGCTGATCCTAGCAGTCGCCGTGTCTAAAAACGCAATTTTCTAAAAATTAGTAGTGGGTATTGATTATTATATCAACGTTTGCAAAATGCTACGTTCAATAGCAACCAGTAAGGTTGTTACAGCAATAAGATGGTTGCCGGACCATAACAAGGGTTAGCAGACGGCCATTCTTGCAACGACCAACGACTTCGGCGATATATTTTTGGAACATTTCACAGCAACATTCAACATTATCAGATCCGTCCATTCCAGATCTATTCCCAAATTTTTCCTATGAAATTATTTCATCCATACAGTAATCTTTGCCATAATGACAAAGTTTAAGATTTCTAATTTTTTTGTTATGTTTCAAAACATAAATTCCGATGTAAAAATTCTCTTAGATTCCAAAAAAATATCATTTTTCATCTCAAAAATGGAAAAAGGCTTTAAAAACCCAAATAAAATTCAAATTAATTTTTTACCTTCTTTCCCAAATTTTTGTGTATTCCACACATTACTCATATTTTTTCACACTGTTTATATTTATTTTTTTTAAAGAGCCATAATTCTACGTGAAAAGCGTTTTTAAAAGAATGGATGCAATATTTTTCCAAATGTTATTAATAAATTACCGAAAATGTTTTATGTTATAATAATAGAGCAAAAAATTCAGAATCGGTATAATAGTACACAAAAAGAAAAATATATTAATGACCTTTTATGAATACAGACTTCTATTTTATCTTACATACTATCGTATCATTTGATATTGAAACAGTTTTTGTTATTATTCTTGGAGTTGAGTCTACATCTGCTATAAATGCATGCGACTCAAGTGTACCTTTAAACACTCTAAAATTATTGAATCTTTCTATAGTATATAGAGGTAGCGGTGCGACCTTGAGCGCTCGTCGTTCGAAAACTCAGACTTGCCTCGAAGCGCTACCGCGCCTCTTGATTACTGCAATAAATTATTCGCCCTTTTTTATTTATTCCGACTCCGAATGTATGTAAAATGTTTCTCTCAGACCCAAATTGTAGTCAAGCATTCCGTGTTTGATTTTTAACCATTCCACCAAAGCTAAAGCTATCACACAGTCCTTTTCCATGAATTGTTGCAAAAAAGTGCAATTCATCACTACTTTCCAAATCATTACCATGAAGGCATACATTTTTTAAATTTTTCTTATTTTTAAAATGTTGAGAGAAATTAGCAGTATTTGTATTATTTCAGTAGAAACCTTGAACGGCATTTTGCATTACAATTGCATTATTCTCAGAAAAATCTAATGTAATTAGCTTTTCACCTTCTTTCAAATTATTTTCAACTTCTGATAGCATTGACTTTGCGATTTAGCAATATAATCCTGCACACAACTTTTTCAAGTAATTCTATTAATGAATCGATAAATTCTGAAGTATCGCTAGTAATATTCATCAGCTTACAGCAATCAGTACTCATCCAAGCTTTATAAGAAATCTATTCTATATCATTTTGTCCTTATACTTCTTCTATATGATGTAACGGGACCTATTAACTGCTTGTCAGATCCTGCTTATCTGCAAAAGAATCAGGAAAGCCCTTACACGGAGTCGTGGAGAGCTCTCCAATACAGCTAACCTACCTACCCGAATAGAACTGAAACACACTCACAGCGCTGCACTTTCTCCGAACCCTTACTAAAGGCTCTATTTCCACCACAAAATCCCACCCACACTTCCCACTAAGGTCTCTCATAGCAATTTGTAGAAGATGCGAAGCAGGCTGAAAATAAGTCCAACAAGAAGACATCGGACACCTTCAAAGGCTGTACTGTCAGAAAGAGAACCTCTCCCAAGAAATCTACATCTAATGAAAGGACAAAAAACTAATAAGGTTAAGTGTACATTTATCTTGTTAATATACTTTAAGCAAATCCGTGCGTAAAGCAGTGCGTGAAGCACAATTGTGCAATCTCACACTTTATAAATCAGCACTTTACACCCTCGTTGCATAAAATATTGTTCGACACTTGTAACAGAAGTGATTTCTGGACCCATGTTAATAATCACCCTTGCTTCGTTCGGGCGCTAATTTCCCGCTCAACCGAGAATCACTCCTGACACACTAGTATCCAAAACTACAATTCTCGTATTATAATTCGTATATTTATCAGTATTTTAGCCCTGATCCCCAGCTGAATGTTACAACGTTCTTTTATTTCAGTATTTTTAGGCCAATTTTTGCATGGACAAAAATAGCCACTTTCATTTGGCTGCACTCGACGATTTATACTATCCATCAAACCATTCATTATCTTTTATCATTCTTTCAAAATTACATCCTAAAATAAATAAAGAAAAACTGTATATTGTCATTGTTTCTAATCTACTAAAATAAAATAGTAACTATTAAACATAGAAACTATAAAAATAGCCAAGGTATAACGATGACCATAATAATAAAATTGGGAATGACAACCCTTGTCAGCATGGCACACATCAGTGTATTGATGAAACTGATGACTACTTTGATAAAATTTGAAAAATCATCTGGGATGGTTGAACTTAAAAGTCTTCCATGGTCCAACATATATACAAACTGCTTAAATGATCAACATTATATTGTCTCTCTGTCTCTGAGCAAGAGGTTGGTGAACAAATCTGAAAAATTCATATTTGTTCATATTCCCGATATTGTTTAGAATATTCTCTTAAGTTTCGCGAACAAAATAATTTTAAACACCCATATGTATTACAGATACGTACATACGTAATAATTAATTTTTTGTTTCAGACCAAATTCACAACTCATCTTCTTACGTAAGGGATTATTACTTTTTTAAACGATCTCAATATCCACAACTAGAACTTGTGCACATGAAATCTGAAGATGCATTTACTGCATTACAACAACAAGAGTTGGTACATAAATTTGTTGAAATTGGAAAAGTTATGTTAACTTGGGCTATTCTAAAAAATGTTGATATGGTTGTTCAGCGAGTAGTATTTTTACACGAAGAATTAATGAAATTACCTTCTTTTCCTCGAAAAGCTTTGGAAGCTGATTTAGATCTTTACAAAGGTGGTGTCTTAGGGAAAGTATGTGATCTAAAATAGTTTATTTTAAACCTTTTATTTATGTAATGACTGCTTTTTTTTCCTTAAAACGGGGAATAAATTGAGTGATTATTCCCAAAATACTAAGTTTTTCTTGTCTCTCGGAAATAAAGAGATCATTATTCACTGTGCAATTGTTTTGTTGTTTTTATTTTCTACGGTTATGTGCATCTCTTAATTAACTGATCGGTAAATTTTTAATTAAAGTAATTAAATCCGGAATTATAAATGATTTTTTTGCTATAATCTTTTTTAAATGCAGGACTTGTATCAAAATAATGTCACTTATTCTAGTTTTACTAAAATCAATTTATTTAATTATAGGAACTTCTATCTTTTGATGTAATGCATAAATTTATGTGGGTTCGACTGATTGCTAGAATGTTTGAAGCTATGGCTGGAAATTTTGCATATTCCGGTGATATTCATCTTTTTCTCAACGTACTCAACGGTGCACTTATTTTACATAGTCAAGACTCTTGTATACTCCGTTATGTTATAGCAACTTATATAAATTCTGCACATAATTTTAAAAATATTTTTTCAACAAATGGGTACCTTTTAATAATGCCAACCCTATTACAGCTTTATTCAATGTACCAAACAAATAAACTTGTAAAAACTACAGTTGAATATGCAGTTAAGCAATTTTATTTAATGAATAGAAAACCCTTTATACTACAAATGTTTGGAAGTGTATCAGCTATTCTAGACACCGACGAAACATGCACAATTGGTGAAGCTCATAAGGTAAAAATGTTTGTATTGCCTATGCTGCAAATAGACTTAAATTTCTTTCGTACGAAAATATTATATTTCACTTTTAAGGTACCTTCTTCTTGCTTATTTAATCTTTTGCTCAGTCTGGAAACGCCATCGCCTGATCCCCTTAATATAGGAGAATTGGTTAAGGAAGAAAAACCTTTAAAAGCAATTGATTTTTGTTACCACGATGAAAATGAGATGGTTACAATACTGGATTGTATTTCATTATGTATAATGGTTATATCTTATGCTGCTGATTCTTTAAGAGGTCAGCAAATGCTGGTGGGTATATTTAATTGCATTCATATTTCTAAACGTTAAATAATGACGATAACTATAAGGGCATTTTTTGAGTATCATTATATTGCTGCAGACTATCCTGGAAGCTATTATGCCCTGTTACGTTCAGCAAATACAACTTTCAACTTATAATAAAGAAGGAAAAACCGAGAAAGAAATTATAAGTCAATTAGCAATCATAATTAAGACCTTAGTGAACAATTCCGAATCATTAGCAAAGTAAGTATTATGATTCGTTAATATTATAAATTAATACCTTTTGATTATTTACAATACGCTCAGACATCCGGTTAAGGATCTTCAAAATTTTATTTTCTGCCTCCTCACGGAAAGTGCCAAGTTCCTGTGCATTGCCTAAAAGGAAAATGCTACTTTTCGGTATCATTGAATAGAAAAAGTTGCCAGGCTACTAAAAATATTTGACTATAAATTGTAAGGTGTAAGGAAAAATAGGTTAAATTTTTGGGAATGCGAAAATGAAATATCACTTTTTAAAATTTACTTTTAATTAAAAAATCTTTGAATGGAATTACAAATAAAATACACATCTTATTTAAACGCGTTTACAAAAAGGTCACAAGCCAACAATAGTATATCTGAATTGAACCTCACGGGTATAGGCGTCGATGAGTGCGGCAGGTAGCAGTTTCCCTCAGATGCGCAGATAATGGATCACTCGATGTCGCTCAGCGTGGATCAGCGTTGCGGCTCTCTGTGGCTCCCGTTCTCTTTTTCTCTCGCTCTCTCTCTTTCTCGTTGTCCTTGTAAAATAGCAGCCCTCCTTGTTGCGTCGGTGGTTCAGTCGTTGGGCCTGGTTATAGCGTCCCTGCTGCTATTCCTTGTCGTCTTGTATTTTTCCTTAAGTGTGCTGCGGACGCTTGCGGTTGGCTTATGCTTATTCAAGCTTCTTCTGGCGTGAAAGATTCTACATTTCTACATCTGACGGGACGTACCACGGAGGTTTGACGACTGAACTGCTGGCCATCCTTTAGCAAGGGTTTTTATACCCGTCTTCGATCCCCTCCAATCGGTAAATTATCGAATTTTCGTTGATTCATCTAACGAAAGAATTTTCGTTAACTAGCTAATTAGTAAGCCACACTTATAAAAATGCTTTTTGCAGCTCGAGTTTTACTACTGTTTGCACTTTTTCGTTGATCGATTTATTGTCCTCATTTGTATGATTATTGCCTGATGCCTTCCGCGCCGCACTATAATCCTTATGTATTGAGGAAACGCCAAAAGTCTGTCACTGCATGCCCAGATAATAAAAGAGAATCCATTAGTGACCACTCACAGTCATCTTGAAAGAAGGAAAAGTATGACTAAAATGTATCAAAAATCGTCTGGCGCAGAAAGTTTCTATATGTTTTATAGATTCAAAATCTGTAAAATTCAAAATCGTAGCTGATCATTTTCATGAGATATCAATATTTTTATCAAAACAGGACTTCACCTTGCAGTCACCTAAATCATACTTTCAAGTTATTACATATGAAACGTTTAAAATGAATTTGACAATTATTTTACGTTCTGCAGGTTGTAACAATAGTTACAATTACCACCTACAATGCAACGACGGGGACGTAATGGTTATATGGTCCCATTTTATTTTTTTAATTTTTTTTCTTTTTTTTGTTTTTCGTTCTTCTTTTTAATTTTATTATTGAATACGTTATATTTTTATATTTGATCAACAGGTTTTTCTTAAATATGAAGCGATGAAAATTCAACTACTGCTTTGAGCAGTTTTAATGGATATGATTCGTCAGTAATCGAATTTATGTTGTATCGTTCCCAAAACTTGAGAAATTCACGATAGACTGACTCTCCGCTTTGTTCAGACCAAAATCCTAGACCATTGTTATTGTCTATATATTTCAAGCTGTCTATTACATGTGCAAGAATAACATGTATTTTTAATGTTGTAGAAAGGTTGTCGATACTTCTTAAAAAGTATCGACAACTTTTTCGTATATACGTGAATTGGATAATTCTCTAAAAAGTATCTACAAGCTTTCTACAACATTAAAAATATTCACGTATATACATACGGGAATTGGATAATTCTCTAAAAAGTATCGACAACCTTTCTTCAACATTAAAAATACATTTTATTCTTGCACATGTAACAGATAGCTTGAAATATATAGACAATAACAATGGTCTAGGATTTTGGTCTGAACAAAGCGGAGAGTCAGTCCATTGTGAATTTCTTAAGATTTGGGAACAATAAAGGGATCGGCTACGATTTTGAATTTTGCAGATTTTGAATCTATAAAACATATAGAAATTTTCTGTGGCAGCCAATTTTGGATACATTTTAGTCATATTTTTCTTTCTTTCAAGACCACTGTGACGTTACGTATAAATTTTATTACCGGATATGGATTTTTCTCCGATCAATTTTATCCATTGTCCCAGGGTCTCGCATTTTAATCTTGAGGTAGGGTGTTTATCTATACAACCGCTCCGGCGCCTAATTGACTCGTCTCTTTCCGCCACTTAATGTCTAGCGTAGTAACACTTCTCAGTTACTCGTTTTTAAATCTTTTGTAGAATTACAAAGTATTTCGTTTTCCCGAATGTATAGAAGCCTTGATTTTGTTAATGGACCCGACGAAATTCTCGTACACTTTTAAACGTATACTCTAGGTTAACCTGTTCTTCGAGTTTCGTACTTCGTGAAAAAGTTCAATCACCATTCTCTATTTGGTTTTAGTATCCCCTTCTTCATGACGTAGCACAACGGTATATTATGCTTAGGACCCTAAATTATAGTTTGAGCCAAAAAAAATCGATTTTATGAAAATTCTAGAGTGGTGACACCCCTTAAATATCTGTATCCTATCATTAAATAACACCTATACTTTATAATAAAACCTATACTCATAATTTAACAAAGTTTTCTTTGTAATAAAGTAATAGTAATAAATAATGCATAATATTGCAGGTATTATAATCGACCGCAAAAATCAAGTCCAGAACATAAAGGATCAAGTCAACGAAATTATGGTAAAGGTCCTTATTCACCTGGTTTTGAGTATGATGAAGAAACGCATATTGGAAAGTACTCTGAATACTCTAAAAATAGACCTTATGAACGGGATAATGGGGATGCTGAAATGGGTCATAAAAATGAATTTATTAGACCAAGGGATACTTTATTAAATATGGTTGGTGATTTTCTTAATAGGTGTACAATTCGACTGGTTGAACTGAATAAAAAATCACAAGATGTAAAGAATATTGAACTTCTGGACTCAAAATGTCATATTGTAAGTAATTTTGTAATAAGCATTATACAGGGTGTCCAAAAAGTCTGAAAACACCCAAATAACTTTTCAGGTGACTTATTTGTAAAAAATGTCAGGATTATATTCGATGTAATTTTCGACAAGGAATTCAACGGTGACCTTAAATTTGACCTTGAAGATGACCTTGATGGTTTTTTTAAGGTTAGGTCAATTTTTTTTAATCGCAAGCACCATTTTTGACATCAGCAATAGAAAGAGCGGGAAATTTTACATTCAAAACCATTGAGGTCAATAATTTTCCATTCATCTTAAAGGTCATGTGGAGGTTATTCAATTTTGAGGTCTCGCAGAAAAACTCGATTGAAGGAAATAGATCAAAGCTTACTTCAGCTGTTTTCTTCAATCACAAGTAGCGCTGATCTCAAACCTAACCTTGTTTGTATCCTTTAAGGTCAATCCAAGGTCAAAATTTGTTTCTTAAGTTCCCCTCATCTGATATCGGCAATTGAAAAAGGAGAAGTTTCCATAGCGTTACCCAGAAACAATTATTGATTATTACCATTTGAAGCTCTTCTATTGAATTTGTTCAATTAATTTTCCGCAGCAGTCGTGTACAATCTGAAAAAATATTTTACTGGTTTTTGAATTTTCATATTCTGATCAGCTTGCGTCTCTTGCAAAGAAAAGTGCAATTGACAAACTCACTGATAGAGAAAGAATAACGCTTCTCATGATGAGAGGTTGGGGTCCGGTGCAGCGATCTTGTAGGGCTGTAAGGGATCTTTTCAATGCTACATTTAGGCCTAATAGGACTCTAATTTCATTTGCAACAGTTCAAAAAACTGTTAAAAGGTTTGAAAATACCGGCTCTATTAGTGACCTGCCTAGATCAAGTAGACCAAAGTCAGCAAGTAATGAAGAGAAATCATTAGATGTTTTGTTAACATTCACTGAAGATGCACATACATCCACTCGTAGAGCTGCTCAAGAGCACGAAGTTAGTACATCATCTGTTCATAACATACTACATGAAGCGAATTTCCATCCCTACAAAGTAACACTGATACACAAACTGAACAAAGATGATTTCGACCGTCGCGTTGATTTTTGTGATGATATGATGGCTCGCATAGTTTAAAATCCTAACTTTCTACTTAACATAGTATTTTCAGATGAAGCTACATTTCAACTTGACGCAAGTTTGATTAGGCATAATTGTAGATATTGGGCAGCTGATAATCCTTATTCGGCACGAGAAGCTAAATCACAATATCCAAAAAAATTAAATGTCTGGTTTGGAATACTAAATGATAAAATTATAGGACCATGTTTTATTGATGGTAACTTGAATGCCCAAAATTATGAAGCTATGCTCCGCAATCAAATAGTTCCTGCAATAATGGAAATAACCGGAGAAAACTTCAATGGCACATGGTATCAACAGGATGGCGCAGTGGCTCATTATGCACGAACTGTTCGCGCTTACTTAGATGCGGTATTTGTTAATCGATGGATAGGACGAAGAGGCATTACTGAATGGCCAGCTAGATCACCTGCTTTGACGCCTCTTGATTACTTCTATGGGGGTATTTGAAAGATCGAGTGTACAAAACAAAACCCCAAAATTTGGATGAATTACGGCAAAGGATCATTGATGAATCAGCTCTCATCCCCGCTGAAATCATCAGAAATGCTGTTGGTGCTCTTTACCATCGATTAGGACAGTGTCAAGAAGTAAATGGGAAGCAGTTCGAGCATCTACAATAATCATAGTTGAAAATATTTATCCAATCACGTGAGAGGCAAGGGGACTCATGATAATAAAGCACCCCAAAGGGAACAGAAATTACTACTTCCACGCCGTTGTCTCTGGGTAACGCTAAAAGTAAAATCAAATGACCTTTAAGATCAATGGAAAATTATTGATCTCAATGGTTTTGAATGTAAAATTTCCCGCTCATTCCATTGCTGATGTCAGAAATGATGCTTCTCATTAAAAAAAATTGACCTGACCTTAAAAGAACCATCAAGGTCATCTTCAAGGTCAAATCTAAGGTCGCCGTTGAATTCCTTGTCGAAAATTACATCGAAAATGACCGTGACATTTTTTACAAATAAATCACCTGAAAAGTTATTTGGGTGTTTCCAGACTTTTTGGACACCCTGTATTATACAATTTGTTTGATGAATATAACTATAAATAAAATTATTTTGCTAATAAAGCGTTTGGCAGATATTGCTCATGCATTGTTAAAAATTTCTCCGTACGATCCTGACGCAATGGCTTGTCGAGGTTTAAAACGTTATATGAATAATATTCTTCCATCAACCGAATGGTCAGATGATGATATGCGCCCTGCTTTGACAATTATCCTTCGTAGACTTGACAAAACATTCAATAAGATATATAAAAAGGCGTCAATCCGAAGAAATACTAACTGGAATGCAGCAAGTGATTTATTAAAAGGAATATATCAAACACTTATAAGATGCCCTTATATTGCACACTTTCAATACTTGAAAACACTACTAATTACTTGCCAAGCTCTTATTATTGGGGATACAGCGCAAATAGAGCTTACTTCTTCTGCATCGACTGCTCTTATGAGTAAAATACCGCCTGAGTATTTCTGTTCTACAGTATTGCGTTTGATTGCTTTACATGCTATATCCTTAGGCGACGGTTATACTTTAGAAAACGTTTGTGGTGGAAATGCTATGTTTATTACAGCTGCTCGAGCAGAAAATGTCATACTTAATTTGCTTATTCCACTTTTTCTGCGTGTAGGCGCAAACAAGAAAGGTAACGAAACGCTTTTCTTTCTATGCACTTAAAATATGTATTTTTCTAATAAACAATTTCAGGTGAGATATCAAACTAAATTTTCATTCAACGTTAAAAAAACAGTTGCATTGCAATAGATTCCTCAAATACTACCGATCGATCTTTTTCGTAATTGTGACAAAGGAGATCTTATCGGAAAAGTCTGTAACCTTTAGACCGCCACGATGATGTCATATGGCGCACACCTCTGTCTTGTACATATTCACGTCTGGGTAAAATAACTGGCTATTCCGCCAGCCGATTCGAGAAACGGATAAGTCAGAGGCTGCTTCAAGAACTCGCTACCTCGCAAGCCGTTTCAAAAAGTATTTTTTTTTCTTAAGTTTTTGTAGTGTCAGCTTTGCACAAATTTAAAGGCGTTTCCTGCGAAAAATACGTGGTAATAAATTCTGACAAAAATCAGAATTGCTTATCTAACATTTTTTTTTACTAGCCCCCCCCCCTAAAAATGCTCGAATGCTTTCTGCATTACTAACTGTGCGAGAAGCAGCGCTTCTCACCCTAGACACAAGCATCAGAAGCACAACTATACGCACAGAATTGCGTAAAATAATTAATTATAATCGATTGTTCCTGAAAATTTAAATGTCTTGTAATGAGAGAAATAATAAATTTGCCTATTTAACTGTTAAATAACTCTTACCCTTTGTAATAATATTTCTGCTATATATTTTTTTATAAGAAATTTTTAATAATAATATTTTTTTTTTAAGGAGGGAGGTAATCTCTTGAATGTGAGCTCAAGTGTCCGCCCCCCTAGTGTGTGGGACTCAATAGCACAGAAGGTGTTGGCCTACCCACTAGAAGGGAGCAGGTTGTTTGCCACGTGGCACTGTTCACGAAAGGTACCTGATATCCACTAAGGGAGGTCTGTCTTTGTTCCGGAGAGAAAATGTATTAAATATTTAGGCTAATATTTTTTTTTTTTTACACGAAGGTACACAGAGGGAACCTTCGTGTAGGTCGCGTATGCGGCTTTCGCAGAGGAACGTCGGGATCGCAAGTTGTCCTTTGAACGCTTATGTTTCTGGACGATAGCCGTAAGAAAAACAAAATGTTTAAAAATGCACCATAGCAACGTGCTCTCCTATTATTGGAAAAAGAAAAAAGAAAAACGGGGAGTCACACCTTCAGCCTTTTTTTTCTAGGCAAGGCATTCTCTCGTTAGAATCGCTCCGCAACGGTACTACCTCATAAAGTATTAATTTATTCCTTTCATGTTTAAATAAAAATTGTTTTAAAGCTTTGTTCTATTAAAAGAAAAGTGTTGTTTCCTTTTATCTCGTTAAAAACACCCATATATCTAGACCTGAGCGCGCTTGTTCGTCTAGAGTAGAGGTTATACATTGCAGGCAACCCATCACAGCATCATCCCGAGAATTTGTATCAGATCAAATTACCTAGAATCGTAATAATTTCATACGTTCGGAGAAACCTGTTTTGCGTAAATCTTTTGAGCCTCGACACTGCAATGCGACGAATTTTGAAAATTGTAACCTTGATTACGGTTTCGAAAATTAAAGCGTTCCTGGGGGTGGCTTGAGAGATGTGAGCAATCGCAGTTTGTGCTATAAAAACATTCATAATGATTTTAGCGATCGTTTGCATAGCACGAGACATCTTCGGGAAGATAGGGATGTAAGTCATTCGGCGAGAAATATTGACGTGGGTATGTCAATCGCTAATGCCCTCCATTCGACTTTAGCTATGATCAGAGATACAACTTTCAATTCGCAAAATTCTAAATTAATCAGTCGAATTTCTAGTACAAAAATTTTACCGTCCTTTTCAGACGATCCTCTTGACTGGACGCCTTTTAAGCAGACTTACGATTACTCTTCTGAAGCCGGGGGTTATTCTGATCGAGAGAATCGTATAAGAATTTTTGAATCTTTGCGCGGTGAAGCTCGAGATGTTACGAAAGCATTACTTGCCGGAAGAAATACAACTCAGGAGATTATGACAAGCCTGCCGGTGCGTTTTGGCAATCCAAGAATCATTTTGAATAAAATAATTAATGAAATTCGGGAACTTCCTAACATAAATTTATGGAATATGACCATTATTGAATTTGCTCCGCGAGTAAAAAATGCATTGACGGATATAAAATCGCTCGAATTTACGGGACATTTATGCGACACCGACCTCGCAAACCAAATTCTGCAAAAACTTCCTCGCTCTATGCAGGAACAGTATATATATTTTGCAGCGAGGCAAGATAAAGACAAAGTTGATTTAGAAAAAATAGCAGTTTTCTTGTTAGCGAGTCGCAAATAACTTTAGATGCAGGTGTATTTCCCTTAAATTCTAGCGATCCAATCAATAAATTTAAAGATGAAACCCACTCTTCTCGTAAACGCCACGAAAATATATTTAAAATAGAGGTCCATAAAAATGATAAAGTGGGGAGTGTTCATGAATGCGCTTATTGCGGAGTGAAAAACACGACATTGTTTCTTGCCGAGACTTTGCCCGAGTACCGATTGCTATGCGCTGAAAAGTAATGCGCACACAGCATTCATGTTTTAAATGTTTTTCCCGGGTATATGTGCATGATACTTACCAGACTGAAAATTGTCAAATTTTTAAACAAAAACACCATACCTTGCTACACTATACCAATGATTCAAAGCGATATAAAGTTGAAGCCGAATCTTCGAACCAACTGGATAACAAATCCTCGCATAAAAAATCAAATAGACGTAATTATAATAAAATTCCTAGTCATCCAAAAAATTCCTTAGAATCAATACAAGCAAATTTATGACTATCTCAATGTCCTTTTTTGAAAGTAATTGCACTTCGCGTGTGGGCGAGCAAGAAGTCAAAGATTATATACACTTTATTAGACGAAGGATGTACAGCATCTTTAATAAACTTTGATGCAATTAATGATATCGACGTCGAGCTTACCTCGGTAAATATTTTGTTGAAGAGCGTAGGCAGCGATAAAAACATCGCGGTGGCAAACGAAAAAGGTAATTTATGTGTACAGGGATGTTTGGACTTATGCCGTTAATAATGTTTTGAGTGTAGGCAATCTATCTCTACCAATACAAGAAATTCATCTGGGACTGTCAGACTATTGCTTCAAAAAGCAGGTGCACGAATCGAACCGTTTAATTAAGTGCCCAACATGTTAATCGTACAAGATCACTGTGACTTAATAATAGTGCAACAATATCATTATATAGAAAACATTAATTTGTTTATTACAAAATCTTTACTCGGATGGTCCATTTATGGGTGCAATAAAACTATTAGTTCCGCTCAAATAAGTAGCGTATGTGCATCGGAAATTAAAGCTATTAAATGTACCTCAGAATGTCATCAGAAAATAAATAACATAATCAAGTTCTATTTCGTGTTGGAATTAACAGGTTTACATAACCCTGAGAAAATAAATCCTGATGACAAACGAGCTATTAAAATCCTTGAAAAAACCTGTAATTATAAGGATAATTACTGGGAAGTGTTACGTCATAAAAAGAATAATATTAAGTAGAGGAATGAGGGCAAAAGTACAGAGTAATAATGAATGAAAAATAGTGACCGCGATTCTTTTTATGACATACCAACATCCGTAAAGAGGTAGAAAATATAAAAAGAATACAAAAGGCAATAAAAGAGATGAGGAAGGCTTCCCAACGATACGTCCATATATGGAGATATTTAGAGACAATTCGTAAACGGAAGCTAATCAATACCCAGAAATAAAACGTACCGCGCGAACCCATTTCTCTAAAAATAAGGCCTCAGAAGTGGCTCCTCGGAGGAATTTTATTTTTCTCAAATTGTCAAGTTTGACTAATTTATGATCGAATTCTAACGTAAAATAGAAGAACAAAGCCCACCGACACTGTGTCCAGGGGCATATGCACCAAGAGCGTGTAACACATCAGCGCGAAAACAGATTAGTCACGCCCGGATTTCGGACAAGAAATGATCATAAATTAGAATAGCCGAATTTTTCCAAGAATCGAGCAAAATAAGTGCACAACACCGGAAATCACCGGAGGTGCCATAAAGGAGTATAAAAGCCCGAATCTAAGAAGAGCCACCGTTCAGTCGTATCGAGTCTACACAGCACGTAATTATCGTCCACACCAGCCAGATCGGCGAATCTACCAGTCTACACAGGGGCGAGCCGCTCCGAGCATTACGAGAGATAGCCCGCTGCGGACTTGAGATCGGACGCCCCGATCGGGCTGCCGGTAAAGTGCCGGGCCAAGGCAACGGCCTGTTCATTAACATTTGAGGGACGAGGATAGCAGCAGAGACTCCAACACCGGGCTACGCGACTGACCCACCGACGCAACCAAGGAAAGCTGCTGTCCGGCATCAACATAAGAAGAATAAGAGAGAGAGAGAGAGAGAGAGAAAGCGAGGAAACGAACGAGCATCGACACCTTCTGTTCGGAGTAACGAGGGACAGCGGGACGAGCCGCGACCTGCCGTAACCGGCCGACCCAACCCATTGTATCCAAGAATCTACGCATCTCATTTATTGCGAGGTACATGAATTAATTTTAGAAAGAATTAACTTTAGAACAAAGTTGCGTCTTGCGTTCGAAAATTGTATAATCATTGTAATTCCACTTGAAGTTTCTAATCATTAAAATTTATAATCTTTGAAACTGTGTGAAACATATTAATTTATTTTTCCGAATAAATTTAGCCTATATTCCTTATCCTGGACGTAACAGGTATTAAGGTCTATAAGTTAAAAACTGGTGCATCGGCTGGGAAAATGAGGAATATGAGTCACAACAAATAAATAAATTCAATTTGATAAAACGTTAAATAATAAGAAACCTGAAGATAAAGACTTAGCAATCAATAAAGTACGTGAATTAAATAAATTAACTAAAGAAATAAATGTATTCCTTTGCGGTACAAGGAATTGGGGAACCAATAAAATCAAAATTTTCTGAACTAGAAGTAACTCAAGTATTCGCAGGGCCATATAGGGAAAATAACGCTTTTAACGAATCTTTTGGAGAAGAAACAGAGGAAAAAGTTGAAGAAAGTCACCCACACGAACAAATACAAAGAAACACAAAAATTACTCTAAAACCACCGACTCTTAGGCTGGCGACTGGCACTCCCATTGGGCAGGTCAAAAACGGTGGCAACACTTGAATAAATTACCCGAAATAAAAGAGGAACACTTAAAAACGATCCACGAAATTTAGACATCACTACACACAGACATTAAGGCAGAACACGTAACTACTTATTTCGAGGAGAAAGAACACGCGTCCGCTTTAGAGGCACAAGTACGAGCCGGATTGCCAGTAGAGGAACTTGTTGATTTATTAAAAGAAGACGTAATATCCTACTCTAACAAACAGATTATAGACGCACAAAACGAGACTAGAAAAACAGATACTAATCACTCGAAGAAACCTCCAACGGACGATAGAACCCTATATCATTCAGCAATTGAAACAAACCCAGAAATAATGAATACCACATACGTAAGAATTCTATCTTTAAAGGCGCATTAGATTTAATACCAAGATATAATGGACAGAATGTACCCTTATCACAATTTTTAGATGGTTGCATGGAAGCAAAAAGCATATTACCCGAAAACTTAGAAGCAGAACTCGCGAAATTAATTCGAATGAGGTTATACGGCGAAGCTTTGAATTGTGCAAGTGGGCAAATTTTTACGAGCGTAGAAGAAATAATTCAATATTTCGAAAAAATATTCGGGTCGGGAAAAACTTATCATGATTGGACAGGTGAACTCGCAATAATAAAGCAAAAGAATAACGAAACGGTAATCTCCTATTTAAATAGGTTGCGCGAAATAGAACAAGAAATTTTAAAAACTGCTACTTATGAGAAACGCATGGATAAAAAAGAGACATTTGAGAGAAGTTTAAAAAATGATTGTCTAAAATTCTTTTTAAGAGGTTTAAAATGGGAAATTAGGGCACGCATGGGAATGCAGGAGGATTTTAAAGTTGCAAGGGAACAAGCGTTAGAAATAGAAAAAGAGTTTGCGTGCAGTATTTTAGAAGCGGAAGACCAAGGGGGAACACGTGAACGGACACCTCGAGATACACGAAAAGTATATTGCGCATATTGTAAAAGAGTCGGACATGTGGCGACAAACTGTCTGACGCTAGCCCGCTCACAGTTTGGAACAAGCCGAAATGCATGGACAACTCGAAATACTTACAACAATCGGTTTAATTATTATTCACGACCTAACACCAATTATGATAATTTTGCTAGAAATAGAAACTTTAACCAGCCCAATCAGCAAAATTTCGGAGGTTGGAACTCCGAGAATCGAGGCAGAATACCCTTTTTACCCAATAGAAATAATAATATTAGCGACAACAATAATAGTTTAAACAATAATAATTTCTCAAATGACAATAATTATGCGAGTAATTTTCCGAATAATAGAAATTTTTCCGGGACTACAAGACAAAATAGTCAAGATATTAGGAACATGGGGGGATCGATCCCATATAATTATGCACGACAAAATAATAATAATAGAGGAAGCTTTACCGAATGCTTTTACTGTGGAAAGCCCGGACACATACAACGGGACTGTTTCCAGTATCAAAGGGACTCACGCGGTCACGTACAAAACTCGGGAAACGGACCCAATCTTCCTCTTACCGGCGCGCAGAGGGAGACCCCAGCGGCCACGCGCCCACCCGTCGAGAAGGTTGGCACCTCACAAGAGTCGAGAAAATAAACTTAACCGCAAACAATTGTTCTCCCATAATAGAATTAGATATCGGAGCATTTAAGCGTCCTTTAAATTTTACGCTAGACACAGGAGCGTCCGTGAATATAATTAGGCAAAGCGAAGTGTCGCCATATACACCTATCGATAGAGCCGAAATATTAATATTAAAAGGGATAACCAAACAATCTATAAATACATTGGTTAAAATTAGAGTTGATTTTTATAATAAACAAATAGATTTTCATGTCGTAAATGATGACTTTCCGATATATGAATCAGGGATATTGGGCACTGACTTCTTTAAACAAAACAATGCACAAATAAATTATAAAGAAAATTATTTGGATTTAAATGGACTTATTATTCCTTTTACGGAATTGTGTCAAAATAATGAAGAAATGTTGATTAAATATTTTATGGATTTTGAGAGAAAATATCGTTGGAAAGAAAATTATGAAAAATATGTATCTTATGAAGAAGACTTATCAAGGAATAAAGAAAAGATTATTAATGAAAACAATGATTTATTTATGAAGAAAAAGAAATTTGCAAGAATTACATCAATGAAGAGAATAAAGAGATATATGTGGAAGAAGAAATTTATAATGAAAATAAATATGGAAAACTAGAAAAAGTTAATAAAAGTAACGAAGAAAAAGAAACAATTCAGAAAATTAAGTGTCAAGGGAAAGACACGTGTGTTGGTGATGCACAGGTAAAAGAAGAAAGGTCCGAGGAAAAAGGGACTTATATATTCCAGGGACAGTGTAAAGAAGAGAAAAATAAAAGAATTAAAGAATTAACATGTAGTAACGACGAGCAGAATCAGTATGCAGTGATTGAAGGGACTCAGGAATTTAATGAATATTTATTTAAAAGAAATTGTAATGATGAATATAATGAACAGAAAATTTTGAGTATTATGTGTGACGATATAAAAATTGAGTCTGAAAAATGTAACGAGATATTGAATAAGCCCGTTGATGGAATGTTAAGAATTAATAAATCAAGAAGGAAAAGAAGAAAAGAAGAATCAACAAATAAAGGCCCTAAGGAATTATTAAAGTCCCATATACAGGAAGAGGAATTTGAAAAATCAATAGAAAATATTGAAAAAGAGATAATAAATGAAATTAAATGCATTGAAGAAATTAATAAAAATCAGGTAATTAATAATGTTAATAACAACAAAAAGGAGGAAGGGGGAAAACTCGACATTAATAAAGTAGAAGAAAATTATTTGGTAATGAATAATAAAGAACAATGGAAAGGGGAGGTTGAAGATTTGACACCAGTCACAACAGTTTTTGACAGCGGAAAAGAATCCATAATAAATTATTTACCCAGTAACATGATAATAACGATAAAGAGGAACCATTCGAAGCTGATAGAATGAAAGAGTTAAAGAAACAATTAAGATATCAACGCATAGAAGAAGAATTAAGAGAAACCTATCGAAAAATTAATTGAAGAATATGCCGCTGTTTTTATTTAAAAGGTGAGGAAATTGGGGACAACAAATATTATAGCGCATAGGATTCCTACTACCGACGAAGTACCGGTATTTACGAAGCCTTTTAGATTCCCTCATGCATTAATGGATGAATTAGAAAGACAATTGCAAGAATTAGTTGATATAATATTATAGAGCCATCATGCTCGAATTATGTTTCACCCGCCTTTTTAGTTGCAAAGACACCCGACAGCAAGGGAAATAAACGTTATCATCTAGTATTCGATTTTCGGCAATCAAATGACAAAACAATTAAAGATAAATATCCTATGCCTAACATAATGGATATAATTGACAAAATAGGGGACTCAATATATTTTTCAGTTTTTGACTTAGCACAAGGATTTTTCAAGTACCATTGGATCCAGCAGATCGACATAAAACAGCATTTTCCACGCCTTTCGGACTTTTCCAGTTTGTTACGATGCCTATGGGTTCATGGAATAGTCCTGCTACATTTCAGAGAGGGGTCGACACAGCTTTTAAAGGCATGCAACGCAAAGAAATCTTTATTTATGTAGACGATGCTGTAATATTTGCAAGAACCATAGAAGAACACAACAGAAATTTTAGAAAATTTTTACAAAAATTGTGAGAAGCAAATCTTAAACTACAGCCGGATAAATGCGAGTTTTTAAAAACCGAAGTTACTTATTTGGGTCACGTGTTAAGCCAAGAAGGGGTAAAACCAGATCCTAACAAATTGAAAGCAGTACGAGAATTTCCTGAACCGAAGAATGTTAAAAATATTCGTCAATTTTTGGGACTAGCCGGTTATTATCGTAAATTTATTCATAATTTTTCTGGAATTGCAAAAGCCTTAAGCAATTTATTAAAGAATGATACACCTTTTATATGGGATAAAGAGACACAGAATTCATTTAACATCTTAAAATATAAATTATACAGTCAACCTGTTTTAAAAATTGTTGATTTCGAAAAACCTTTATTGTAACTTGCGATGCAAGCGGGGCAGCTATTGGAGGAATACTGTCACAAGGAGAGTTAGGGAAGGATCGTCCCATTCATATGTTTCAGAGTACTGTCTCGTACCGAACAAAAATATGACACTTATTCAAGGGAAGCTCTTGCAATTGTTTATTCAGTTACACAATTTAGACCCTACTTACTCGGAAGAAAATTTACAATAGTAACAGATCACAAACCTTTAGTGTGGTTTAAAAAATTCTAATGATCCTTCGTCACAGGTAAGCAGATGGCGTTTTAAATTAGACGCATATGACTATGATATTTTTATAAAAGTGGAAAAACAAACGTTGCAGCGGATGCGCTATCACGCCAATCCCGTAGAAGAAAATATTTTGCAATAACTCGCAATCAAGCTGGAAAATTGACTTTGCCAAAATATAATTTTAACACGACCCAAGAAACCGAATAATAGTAAAAATAATAAAGAAAAAGATGATTTACCACCGATTACAGAAGAAACGAACTAGATGAACAAATAGAAGACATGTTTCGAATTGCCGCAAACAGAGGTAACTCACGAAGAAATTGCGAATATTGAGGAAAATTGTGTACGAAAAAAGAGCAGAATGATGATTTTACATCGTTAAAAATACTTACAAACAATTTATTGACTGCCGCGAACAACTTACTATGCGAAAAGATAATTATGCATATTTTATCACCACCGATGGAACTCCATGCGATACTGGGGCCAAATTATTACAACAAACAAAAGAATTACCAAAATATACAGGGGTTGACAAAGGAGAAGTCAAAATAGTCAATAAAATTCATAATCGACATTTTGCACTAGTGATTCGAGGAAAAAGAGCCAGAATCAACGCCTGATGTACTTAAGGGTATTAAATTATCAGTCAAAACACTAAGGGAAGTAATGGAAAAAGAGAACATTAAATCTATAAGTCTGGCCGTAAGTGAATTTATCGAGAATATTTCATGGAAGAAATAAATAAGTCTATTTAGCAGATAATGAAAGGAGCATCCTCGAAAATCATACTATGTCACGATATGTAAAATATGTAGTAGAAAAAGATCGAACAAAAATTATAGAGGAACTTCACGGATCTGCAATCGGAGGACATAAAGGGGTAACGAAAACATACAAAAGAATTAAATATAATTTCTTTTGGGCAAATATGAAAAAGGACATACAAAATTATATTCGAAGATATTTGAAATGCCAAATGAAAAAGTTAGTGCGAATGAAAACCAAACAGAAAATGGTAATTTCGGATACGCCAATGGCTCTATGGAAAAAGTTAGTCTTGATATAGTCGGTCCTTTTTCCTATATCTAAAAATGGGAATAATAATATTTTAACTATACATGTATTTTTCTAAATATTGCATGACAATACCATACAAAACGCAACGGCCGAAAGCAGTAGGCTGACGCCCTTTATAAAACGATTTATTTGTGTTTTCGGGGCACCCGTGACTATTTTGACAGACCAGATTCGAATTTTATGAGCAGTCTTATGAAAAAGGTAGCAAAGAAATTTAAAAATTATACAAGTAAGAAGCACAGCTTATCACCCTCAGTCCAATGGCTCTTTAGAACGATCGCATCATTCTTTAAGCGAATATATGAAGATGTTTATTGATAAAGATAATGAATGGGACGAATACTTGAATTAGCAATATTAAGTTATAATACAGCACAACACGAAGGGCAATCGTTTTACACCATATGAATTGATTTTTGGAAAAATTGCAAGATTACCGTCATATGAGATAGCATATGAAGATCAATTATTAATCTATGATGATTACGTAGGACAATTAAGCAAAAAACTCTTCGACATACAAAACATTGCTCGCGACAATTTAATAGATGCAAAATGGAGATCAAAATTTTACTACGATCGAAGTTCAAATCATAAAGATTTTTCAAGTAGGTGATTCGGTATGGTTATTAAAAGGTGGAGAAACCTTATAAATTAGCAAATCAATAGGAAGGCCCTTATAATATAAAGGTAATTATTAATGATAAAGGAAATATAAAAATAACACGAAATAACAGAGATAAAATTAGTACATGCAAATAGGTTACGAATATCATATGTGCAGTAGGATTATACAGGGTGTTCGAAATGTTCCGGACCCCCCACTTATAACATAAAGTAAGCATTTTGGAAAAAATGTTAAATACAAAAGTTGTTAAGTTTTGAAGGTTGAACTAAATGATGACCTTGGATTTGTTATTGGTTATCATTTTCAAGGTCATTTAAAGGTCATCTTCAGTTTTTTAAATAGGGACCCCTATTTTTTATTTCAGATTCTGAAAGAGCACAAAATTTTACATCTGGATATGTACCCACGTTATGGCTCAAAATGACCTACAGAGGTCATTTAGCGGTTAAATGATTATTTAGTAGCAGAAAGCCAAGAAATCCCGATTATTAAGAACTTTGAGCGTATCTGACCAATACTAAATAATTTGATTTTGCAAGACAAACTTTATGGTGGCGTTAAATTGACATTGCCCTTGATTTTCAAGGTCATTTGAAGGTTAACTTTAGTTTTCCAAATTAAGCCTCCTAGTTGTAATTCTCCATTTTGCACCAGCGCTAAATTCTGCATTAGGATTGTAGAAGGTGTAATTGACACTGGCGTAAAATAAGCCTTAGGCCAGACAACCACATAACTCGGGCGAGAAAATGATAAATAAAAAAATGTCTAATCAAAATAAGCCTTAGGCCCAACAACTACATACCTCGGGGGAGAAAATGATAAATAAAAAAATGTCTAATCAAAATAAGCCTTAGGCCCAACAACTACATACCTCGGGGGGGAAAATGATAAATAAAAAAATGTCTAATCAAAATAAGCCTTAGGCCCAACAACTACATACCTCGGGGGAGAAAATGATAAATAAAAAAATGTCTAATCAAAATGAGCCTTATTGCTCAGGCACGGGAGGTACAACTAATTAAGGTAACATCATGGGTGATCCAGCCAACTAAGGCAAGACCATCGGCGGCCCAGCCTACTAAGACAAGAACACTAGCGGCCCAGTCAGCTAAGGCAGGACTATCGGCGGCCCAGCTAACTAAATCAAGACAGTGGACAGTGGCATTCGCCCAAACTAATTTTTTTTAAAATGTCGTTGACAGGAACTTTTTACAACAACTGTTCAAATTGTTGCCCATTAACAGTTTGGCAATGTGCTAACCGATTGTAAAAGGCTGCAACAACATTTTGCAAGATTTGCTGAGGTATCAAGTCTATTTCATCAGTGATTCTTTGGCGTAATTCATCCAAGTCACGTGGTTTTATAACATAAACTTTATCCTTCAAGTATCCCCAAAGGAAGTAATCAAGAAGCGTTAGGTCTGGGGACCGAGGTGGCCATTCAATTGTACCTCTCCGCCCAATCCATCTATCATGAAATGTTGCATCTAAATATCGGCGACCATGAATACCGTAGTGTGCAGGAGCACCATCCTGTTGGAAGTAAATTTCGTCCAGATTTCCACCCGTTAAATTCCGTATAGCAGGTATAATTTGGTCTCAAAGCATGTTTTCATACATTGCAGCATTTAAATTACCTTCAATAAAGAAAGAGCCAAGTACTCTTCCATTAAATATGCCAGCCCAAACATTTACTTTTTCAGGATGTTGCGTGTGGTCCGCTCTCATTCAATGTGGATTGATGTTACTCCAGTATCGACAATTATGTCTGTTCACTGTTCCGCTTAACTCAAACGTGGCTTCATCAGAGAAAACAATGTTATTGAGGAGCAAAGGATCATCAGATATCATTTGCATCATTACATCACAAAACTCTACCCTTCTATCAAAATCATCTTCAGATAATTCCTGTACCAACTTTAATTTGAAAGGATGCCATTTGTTGAGTTTCAAAATTTTGTGCACAGATGCAGCTCCCATTTCATGCTGTTGTGCACAACGTCTGATGCTGCAATGGGGGTCCTCAATAAATGATTGTAATACGTCTAAGCTCTTTTCATCATTAGACGATGATTTGGATCTACCTGATTTAGGACGATCTTTAATACCACCTGTCTCTTCAAAACGTCTAATTGTACGAATTACGGTACTTTTTGAAATAGGGTTGTTTTCTTCAACTCTGAATGTTTCATTGAATAAACGCTGTACCTGTTTGTAACCTCTCTCTTGATCACCCCACCCTCGCATCATCAACAAAGATATTCTTTCTCGTTCAGTAAGATGTGCCATTTTTTCCTT